>JARYHS010008075.1:33125449-33181574 GCA_031002005.1 Vandiemenella viatica
GCTGGGAACAAAAGCCTCACCAGCGCTTCCTGTCAAACCACCATCTCTTCCACTGACGCCCAATTTCCTCCTCTTTCCTCCACACATTTCTTAACACTTTTAATCCATCTTTCCCTCGGTCTTCCTCTAGGCATCTTCCCTTTCAGCTCCATGTCCAACATCTTCCTTGGTAACTACTCACCAATTCTCTTTAATGAAGGTACCGCTGGTAGGATCAGTATTCGGGAGGTCATGGGTTCGAATCACCATCCAGTGTGTGTGTGTGTTTTGTGACGTATGCAGCTGTGTGTGAGCATCCAGAGTACGGCATTGCAGCCTGTGTAAGGAAATATACTTGGTGGAATAATGAAAATTCCATGTGTATAAAATAAAAGCGCGTGGAAACTTATCACGCATTCACATTAATTCCAAGAGACAGTTTTCGAGAGAAGCAATATACTCAAGTTAACTCCAAAATTCTAGTATTTCCAGCATATCAAGCTTTTTCTTGGAGTGATTTCAGGAAACCATGGAAAACCGAAATCATGATGGCCTGACGTACATTCGAACCCATGTCCTCCCGAAAGCTCACCCACCACGCTCGGTGCTGACTACTGTTAGGATTGTTAATTAAAATAAATACATACAATAAAAAAATTATGTTCATATAACTTAGCAGTCAATAGAATTGTGTGATTACCATATGTATTCTTTTGCGATGAAAATAATATGACGCGTAAAACTTGGAATCGTCCGATGATCCGTTATACTCCTGCTGAATTGAGTACAATGCTTTGCGCTGTCCGGCTGTGACGTCACACATGGATTGAGGTCACGGGTTGTACACCACGAGGCGCGGTCCGGATCCTGGGAAAAGTGGGTCACCGAATAACGGGATTTGGGCCAGCCTCCCTAGTAGAACACTACTAACTACACTATGTTTAGATGGTTGAAAAAAAAATACCACGAAACACCATTGGACGTTAAAGGAGTCACCTTCGGTAACTGTGTGCTTATATATGTGCAATCCACATCAAAAAGGAGCCGTTGTTAATTTAATTTAATTAGAATGTACAGTTTGCCCGCTGGTAATTTTAATACACACCGGCCTTTCAATTACATGATTTTCTTTTTTTAATCGAATAATTAATTGCTTTCAATATCACCACCAAATTACGGAAGTATGGATCGATTTAGCGCCACACGAGGTAAGTGTTTAAGTCATGCCTTTAAAAAAAAAAAAAAAAAAAAAAAAAAAAAAAAAAAAAAAAAAAAAAAAAAAAAAAAAAAAAAACCATATACAGGTGTCCAATACGACTGTGATACAGGATTTGAAGAATGTGACCACCAAAATATTTAATACTGGCTCGAATGTGACGTCTGTGATCCTGGCTATCAAGTATTACGATTATGAAATCATTGTCAATGTCATTATTCTCTGAAGCAAACGGAAATTTTGTACTTCTTTTTCTAAAACACAAAATGGGCCAACTTTTATGGCCACTCTGAAATGGTCATACAAAGATGATACTATAATATGATATTATAATAGGTGTAAGACACGTGCTAACACGTGCTAGAATAAAACAAAGTTCATATATTGTATACAGTTTTGTGTTAAATACGTATTAATATGTTTTGATTTCATATTTCTTCTATGATACAAATTCTATGGTGCAAATTTGATCGCTAATCATATGTTATTATGTTGTCCGAAACGTCAGTTATCCGAATACTTAATACAAAAAAACTGTATCATACATTTATTGGATATTAACTCCGAACATGGTGGGTCTTTGTCTTTGCTATTTATATACTTTTAACAGTTCTTTGCAACTTCTAATAAACTAACGCTGTGTGTATTGAACCCTTGTGTATATGTCGAGAACCGTGTCCTTCGTTTAGGATGTCATATGTCTGAGTATACGCGTAAGTTAAAATATTATTGGTTTAACGTAATAGATTCAGGTTTTGATTGTTTTACAGGAATTACTCTAGGTGAATCCCCGAATAATTCCTTCAAAAAGATCATTGTTGAATACTATCCTGCCCCTAATGACATCGATGTTAACGAGTTGTAAAGACCCAAACAAAAAGAACTTGTTGGTGTCTCCTTATATCTCGTAGCCTCTCAATCACCTCCTCAATTATGACCTCAACATAACGTAAACTGTATTTGTCTTTGTATAAACTGCTCTCGGGTGACTAGCCGACTCAAGAGTGCGTTGCTACACGATATTTCGGCGACTAGATTCATTGCCGCCATCTTCTTTCAACTATTCTTTGCAACTTCTAATAAACTAACGCTGTGTGTATTGACATACATTATATCCTTGTTAATTAATTCTTCCAAAAGTTTGTTTCTATGTTGTAATAACATTTTAACATTTTCCTAAAGCACCACTTTCATGTTCTTTCATTTTCCCTTTTTCTTGGTTCCACCATTACCAAAGTTTCGCTTAGGACAGTACTGCACCCGAGTTTATGGGTAAAAATCTTGAAATTATCCTTACTGCAGCGATATGCTAGTTTAATACATAACACTGCTTTCGCTATGTGTATTGCTAGTAACCTTCTGCTGTACTTTACGACTTTTGTTTCGTTTTGCATTATGTTTATGACAGAGTCTTTTCCCAATTATTTGTCAATGTCATGCAGTAATCTTTCATTTCTCCTGGAAATAGAACAACGTGTAGCAGGACGTTAATACGCCACACTACAATTTATATATTTCAAATTATTTTAATATTAATTTTATTCAGAGCCTAGGTTAGATTTATTAAACTGATCTCGGGCAGCCCAAATTGTATATGTTTAAATTAATATGCAAGGGTTTTGATGCCATTTGGCGAACACTGGAAGCATACCTCCGGTTCCCTCCCCGCCAGGACGGCGCCGGACAGCACAAGGCACAAAGGCTACCCTGTCCCGTTAAGACTCTCTCAAGGTCGAGTGCATCGCCCCGTTCTTGGGACGCGACGCTGTGAAGGTCACACCCCCTCCCACACTGACGGGCGGGAGAACGCTCGCAAAATTGCCGCGAATCTCAATGTGCTACGACATCACGTGATTTCCAGAAAGCCTGACCTGCCAATGAAAAGAATCCTCAGGTTTTTCATAAGTTAAAACAGGGCTTGTTCTTTCTGCCCCGACATGTTTCTACTCCGAGAGGAAGGAGGCCATCTTTCCCAAGAGCGAGAGAGGACTTCTGGCTGGGCTGCGGTCCAGGACGGTTGGGCTTGGTGCAGTACAGTGACCCACCTATGGTCACAGGCCGGTGATCTTCTATTGCACTGGGACTGATTGTGCGACTAACACCAGTGCTGCTGTCTATCAAAGGGTAATGTGTTAACGCCAGGCCTTGAATTATTGTGTTCTTATGAGACTGCGAATGACCCGTAAACGACTAGAGAAAGAAACTTGTGCTCTTTAAGCAAATCTGACCCTGAGCTAGCTGGAATTTTATTGAACATTGTGGAAGCCTTGCAAATCGCGAGTTCCATGTATTTATTTTATTTAACGGCGCCCGAGATATATGTTCATTTTCATGTATTCATGTTTTAATTGCTGGTTGTTCTTATTGTTGCATATTGTGAACATTTGTTATCGTTCAATAACTTTAACTTCGTCAGACGATTAGCGATTAATGTAAATTCATACAATTGTTTGCTTGAGTAAAATCGGCCAATTTGTAACGTCTAGGCTTGTTTGATATCCTAGTGATTATTGTATTAATGGTAGACTTAAATATGCCTAGCGGTGTAGAGGCCAATTGAATATAATAAATTATCAATGTCAGTTTCATTGTGATCTGGCAAGGTTAAGATTCTTGCCAACCCAATAATTAATTTATTATAAATAATTAAAATTTATAACCCCCCCCCCCTCCTAAAGCCTAGCTCACTACAAACGTTATCTGTAAACTGGAACATTCCTTCTCCCATAACAGCGTACAACTAGAATATACTCCACACTACCGATTACTTATTTTTAATGACTTTTTGCTTATACAGCATTAAAATTGTTAAACGTTTGTTCTATTTAATATTATCAAAAATTTTTAGATCAATAAACATAATATTTGAAACATTGAATTCCTTGACTGAGCGTTCCTTGGGTGCTGGTAATTATTAAATCTGATCCGGTATTCATTTTGTTTCTTCTATACGCTAGCCTCTACAGTCAGATTCATAGTATATCAGTTGTCATGATTGTAATTTTAAATCTGAATGTCTCAGAAGTTATTCAAAATTCCGCCATTAAAACAAGAACTGCGTCACTATTCTGTTTACCCAGCGTACTGGAGTCGAAGTCGTCTCCATAATTTATTTTCTTTATGTTCTTGTAATCTATCCCTTCACCATTCTAAACTTAAACGACGTTTCAAGTGCATCAAGTAGATTTTTTTTTTTTTTTTTTTTTTTGCAGCAAAATTTCAGTTGGTGATGTTCCACACTTTTAACTAGATTTCAAATTTCGTGATTTTTTTAATTTATATATTTCGATTATTTTAGTTTTCAATAATACTATTAACATACGTCCGCCAGTGTGGATCATTACACTGCGGCGCCACGAGACCACGTCGCCACTGCTCCCTTTTTAGGCGAATTTACATAGCCATCAGGGCGAATGCCAGGACGGCCACCAATATCCGCCTTATAAACCGCACATTTCACAAACAAAAATGTACACCTATCACACTCAGAACACAGACATATGACAACACTTAAATTTCCTCATTAGTACGTATGACTACTTGGCAGTAGGTTTAAAATGCTTGGCGTCAGTTCTAAATTGTACCATGCCAACGGCGAATAAAATTGATCAAACTTAGCAGACCACAAAATGTTGGGAAAAGATGGCGAGTAAAAATTAGAAGATTACTACCAGCATATACATGTCCACCTCCCTTTTCCTTAATCAAATATCTATATTCCTTCCCCCCCCCCTGATTTTTTAAAAAGTTTTTTTTTACACTCCTGGAAATTGAAATAAGAACACATTGACGCCGGTGTGTAAGACCCACCATACTTGCTCCGGACACTACGAGAGGGCTGTACAAGCAATGATCAAACGCACGGCACAGCGGACACACCAGGAACAGCAGTGTTGGCCGTCGAAGGGCGCTAGCTGCGCAGCTGTTGGGCACCGCCGCAGTCAGTGTCAGCCAGTTTGCCGTGGCATATGGAGCTCCATCTCAGTCTTTAACACTGGTAGCATGCCGCGACAGCGTGTACGTGAACCGTATGTGCAGTTGACGGACTTTGAGCGAGGGCGTATAGTGGGCATGCGGGAGGCCGGGTGGACGTACAGCCGAATTGCTCAACATGTGGGGCGCGAGGTCTCCACAGTACATCGATGTTGTCGCCAGTGGTCGGCGGAAGGTGCACGTGCCCGTCGACCTGGGTCCGGACAGCAGCGACGCACGGACGCACGCCAAGACCGTCGCATCCTACGCAGTGCCGTAGGGGACCGCACCGCCACTTCCCGGCAAATTAGGGACACTGTTGCTCCTGGGGTATCAGAGAGGACCATTCGCAACCGTCTCCATGAAGCTGGGCTACGGTCCCGCGCACCGTTAGGTCGTCTTTCGCTCACGCCCCAACATCGTGCAGCCCACCTCCAGTGGTGTCGCGACAGGCGTGTATGGAGGGACGAATGGAGACGTGTCGTCTTCAGTGATGAGAGTCGCTTCTGCCTTGGTGCCAATGATGGTCGTATGCGTGTTTGGCGCCGTGCAGGTGAGCGCCACAATCAGGACTGCATACGACCGAGGCACACAGGGCCAACACCCGGCATCATGGTGTGGGGAGCGATCTCCTACACTGGCCGTACACCTCTGGTGACCGTCGAGGGGACACTGAACAGTGCACGGTACATTCAAACCGTCATCGAACCCATCGTTCTACCATTCCTAGACCGGCAAGGAAACATGCTGTTCCAACAGGACAATGCACGTCCACATGTATCCCGTGCCACCCAACGTGCTCTAGAAGGTGTAAGTCAACTACCCTGGCCAGCGAGATCTCCGGATCTGTCCCCCATTGAGCATGTTTGGGACTGGATGAAACGTCGTCTCACGCGGTCTGCACGTCCAGCACGAACGCTGGTCCAGCTGAGGCGCCAGGTGTAAATGGCTTGGCATGCCGTTCCACAGGACTACATCCAGCACCTCTACGATCGTCTCCATGGGAGAATTGCAGCCTGCATAGCTGCGAAAGGAGGATACACACGGTACTAGTGCCGATATTGTGCATGCTCTGTTGCCTGTGTCTATGGTTCTGTCTGTGTGATCATGTGTTGTATCTGACCCCAGGAATGTGTATATAAAGTTTCCCATTCCTGGGACAATGAATTCACGGTGTTCTTATTTCAATTTCCAGGAGTGTATGTTTTCAACCTGATGAGTTATGAGTATTGAAGCTTAGCGTAGTCAGTTGGTGTGCTCCTTTATTTCCGAAAATTTTTCCTAGCATGGGGCACTCATAATCAAAGGAACATTTAGATACTTGATGTGGCACTTCTTTTTAACTGCCGAGCCTAGTGGTTGAGCGGCAACGCGCTTGCCTAGCATTCAGTAGGACGCCGGTTCAAATACCCGTCCAGACATCCAAATTTTGGTTTTACATGGTTTTCCCCAAATCACTCCTTGCGAATGCAGGATTGGTTCCTTCAAAAGGCCCTAGTCCTATCCCGCCTCTAACGGTCTCGATCAGAGCCGGCGGAAAACGTGGGTAACCACAGTAACCACCGGGAAATTCGCACCCGGAATTTGAGAATGACTGAGAGTGCATATAGGAAAGAACTAAGAAAAAGAAAGAGAGAGCACATCAGCTGAGCACAGACTTATACCGTGTGTAATAAGCTGCTCATTCTCTGATAACCACAGCAACGGTCATTCTAATGCCATTTGCTATTTGAGAGAGACAGAATGACAGTGGCTCTATCCCCATTCTTATAGTTTTTCTACAGCCAGTCAGGCTTGGTCTATTATGTACAGCTGTAGTACAAACACGTGCACACACATTTTTGGTAGGATACACTTTTACAAAATTTGACAAGTAACACGTTAAACTAGTTTTTCCACATTTAAAATTCCACAAAACTAAAACGTACTCTTTAATTTTTTTTCCGGGGAGCAATGTGAAATATAATCTCTTGTATTGAATACAAAATTACAACAGGTTTTGTATGCCATTTTCATCTCGGTCCACTCTTTATCATGGTGCCGATCATCATACCATCTTGTATTTTTTTTAATTACATCCCCTTGGAACAGGTCTCAATCAAAATTAATTACGACATGGTCCCCAAGATCGTATTCTGTTACAGTGGGAGGGGTTCAGTGAGACGAGGCAACAACGGTGCAATTCAAATTTCATAACGTGTTGAAAAACTCGATCAACAGATGCTACTGAAGTGAAATTACGGCTGCAAAGAGATGCTCACAAATGGCTTCAAAAAGACAGTCATAATGAAGTTTTTGATTTGGTGGTTATTACAGTATTGTCGGAAATTACGATAGAAATAAGGGTGGCTGATTTTTTTCTTTTTTATATATATTTCAGTAGACGACACTTCCGATATTTCCGTAATTAAACAAGCTCCCTTTGCCTGAGAATCACTCCTGAAGATTTCAATGCAAATCAATATTAAACTGGGTTGTTTTAAACTGAAAACACCAAGCGGAAACGGTATTTGACCTATCATTAATTAACATTTTCGCAAAGCACAATTTGCCAGTTTCAAAAGTCATAGGCCAGTGCTATGATGGGGCTCCTGATGTTTGTGGAAAAACAACTATATTACAGTCAGGAATGCACAAGCAAGATCCACGAGCTTGCAAACTATGCTAATAATTTAAATGTGTTACTACAAAATGGAGCTGAGAGAGATATAATGCAGAGAAAATTTATTGAAACAATAAAATATCTTTTAAACTTCTTGCGAGACTCACCTAAAGGTGATGTACATTTTAAGCAACAGCAAATCGGAATAGAAAAAGGAACTAATAATGAATTTTCTTCTCTTGCAGGCTATTGTGAGACAGCAAATTTATTAAGATTACAAGTTTAATCTAACTTTTTTTAAATTGTAGTTATGTATATTTATTTCATTTTTACAAATTGTTAATAAGAATCAAATCTCTTAAAACAAGACGAAATAGTTATCAGCAGATAAGGCAATTTTTATTTTTTACACCATCATTCTGCAGAAAGAGAAGTAGATCGCACTGTCGCTGTGAAGGATTCAGGGTTTTATTCCTACAAGAAACTTTTAACGATACTAATGGAAATGTTTTAACGCGTGGAAATTTTGAATGCAGATCTACTGAAAGCGAATCTATGTGTTATTGAATCGTGACAGAAGTTAGAAGCATTCACCGATGTTTTATACTGTGCTTGAGATTCCAAATTCGAAGAAATTTGGCGGAAAAACGTCTAGTGCGATGTCAATCTTAAAATCAAAGAAACACAAAACCCACATCAGCATAAAATTCCCAAGCGGACCGTCCAAACTAAGATCAAAAATCTCCGATTAAAAAAAGCTCAAGATTTCTTTCCGAAAATCTAGCTTAGAAGTATATGATCAAGTACTTATGTCGTTAAAGTGTCGATTTGACAATGATTCTTTCGTTTTCCAAAAGTCATAAAAACAATTCGCTTTAGTACTGACCACAAAAATATTATTAATTTTTATAACCATGTCTCTTACCAAGAAAGATTACTATGTGGAAAAGACATGTATTTTACCAACTTTAGAAATCAAGAAAAAAATTTTTTAAGGTGGTGTAGATTTTTACAGACGTACAAATATAATAGAGGACTCATACAAGAGATTGTGCGCTTCGTTCTACTACTCGTCGCGTTTCCTGGTTCGTCCTGTTCGAATGAAAGATGTTTTTCTGTCTTGTGCACACTTAATAGTAACCTAAGGTAGACAAAGTTTCAAGAGTGATTCAATAGAATCATAATATTACATATATAATTATAGTAACCACACTGAATTAGGTAAAATAGTTGAAACAGTTCATTTTCAAACAATCAAAGCGCAGAATAGTTGCTGCAATTAATACTGAGTAACGTTAAATTTAAAAAATAAAACTGAATTTTTTGCACACAATTAAAATGTATTGAATACATTATATGTTAGCTTTTTAAAATCAATTTCCTAGTTTTTACCCCAAGGATCTATTTGTATGTGTTTCACTATTATTATCATTATTGGAAATATTATTGAATAAGTTTTACCAACCTTTTTTTGTTGCATTTTGTCTCCAACAATAAAGTTTACGAATGTCTTATTTTTATATTTTTAAAGAATTATTTACACTGTTATATAACCGAGAAAATATAAAATATAGATGAAAACATTAAAATTTAACATAACAAAATATTTGAAAACTGCAATCATATTCCGGCGATTTAAACGCCGCCAGTTTGGTGCGCTGTCACTATGACGTCAACGTCCTCGAATACATTAACATATTGTATATTATGAAGTGTTAAGCTCAAAAGTTTTAGTATTTGTAATTAATTTCGATATGGAAGGAGATCGAAAACCATTTTATAAATTCTTTAAAGTACAGTACTTTGTGGAAAAATACAATAAGAAATGCACTTGAAAAAGTGTATTGCCATGTTCCGTGAGAAGCTAACGTAAGAAAAAAGTGGTGTCAATCTAAGAGAGGAGACAAAGTATCTTCAACTAGTTACTTATATCGTTGTGAAGATCATTCTAATGTAGTGGTAAATGTTGTTATGTTACATTGTTAAAATATAAAACAATCAGTTACCTATTCAAACTCTAATCATAACTTAGATTACAAAAGGTCCATCATACCAATTATTCCAGTTAAACGCAGGAATCCAGTATCTGCTTCTGCTAGCTATTTGTGATAATGAGTATGGGAGAGTGTATCTCATTGCACAGGAATTTATTCTGTCGGCATAATCTGACCCGTGGGAATAGAGTGCATCGCATGACGGAGTAGTTGACATTCTGCCTTACAAACTACATTACTGCATTAGTGTTTGGAAAATGGGCTGCATCTGCCGTGGCGGCTTAGATCAAAGAGTAGAGGAAACAGACGGAGCGCCCTGGGAAAACCCTACCTGATCTGGATGCTGCCAAAATACTGGTACCTGGAATACAGTCTCTTAAAGCAACAGTGACTCCTCAATTTACTGGGCAAGCTCATATTTGGTGCAGTTGATCCATCTGGAATATTAACCGTCTGTTGTACTTAAACAAACTAGGCGATTAGTGTGTTAAAAAAAATTAAAAATGTTGCAATACTTTGTAAAGAAAATTTTTGAAATATGATGACAGCTGATATAAATATCAGTAGTTCCTATACTTTATTGATGAATTCATTTTCATTACTTAGTTGCTATTCATTTTATGCTGAAAGCACAGATTGCAATATGTTGGCTAATGTTAATTGGTGATACAAGGAAACCGTGAAATAAAAAGTCAATTTTAACTCATTTTTCCTCCTTTGTTCCTAGACATGTCGTGTGAAATTATGAGATAAGTTATGAGTCTATAAAATGGACATAATATTATAGATAAGTACTATCATAAACAAAAAGATATACAATATAGTCTTTACGGGTTTGCAGCTGGATTGTATGGTAAAAAGATGAAGTTTCTAATCTTTAATTTGTTGTCTTGTTTTCGAGCTAGATGCCTGAAGATAGCAAAATGAAAGATGCTGAAACGTTATATTTTTACGACACAATCAGTGTGCCAACCCGTGAAGACTATATTGCATTTACACGCCGGAAAAATATCTGTTCGCACAACATTAAATGAATCACTCATATTTACGATGGAAATGTTTAAATCGTATATTAGTGATCTTTATTCCTGCTACCTGATAATTGATAACTTTTTCGTTTCCATGATTGGTGTCGGTAGCTGTGCTTATCTCGCCGTAGACATGGGCATGTGTGTCTGCGTCTCTCTATCTGCATGTAGGGGTAAATATGGTGATTTACGCTTAATCGGTCTTCCTCGAAGTCGACTGTCTAATGAATTTTGTAACAAGATTTCTGCCCAGTTAGTCAGAGCTCTGTCCCACTTCTTCGTTTCCATGATGCTTGCTGTTAGTTCTGTTGAACTCGCTGTATGCATGGACATTTGTGTGTGTGTGTGTGTGTGTCTTCTACCGCTGTGGATTTGTGTCGAAAATACTTAGTGATAGAAGCCTACTCGGCATCTAGATTTCCCCATCAATATGTGCTCGCAACCATTGTTTCCACAGGGAGTGCGCACTCTTCTATTTCACTATACTGTTTACAGTTTGCTGCCTTTTGTGTTGGGATACGAATGGTCTTTCTCACGCTGTTCACTATATGTCCTTCTGGGCAAGAATCTTGATGAGAGGACGTACCAGAGAAGCGAAGGACTTAGGTTTCAAACCCATAGTCGGACCATTGCTTGCACATGGTGGTGTAATATGGAGTCACATTTTTTGGACATCAAATGCAGGATGTAAGCGAGAGCAGCTAGATTTGTTGGTGTAATATATTCAGTAAATGACGTAATAAAGGAGCTGGGCTGGATGTCACTGGAAGTGTTGGTGCTGTATATGGCGTATAATGAGGTTAGAATGGATATTGGTGGAAGAATTCTGATGACCACAAGTTGGAAAAGACATTAGGCGATGAGGCCTAGGTCGATGAAATATGCAAACACCCTATTTCATATACGAATGACCTGTCAATTTTCGGCAGTCCAAGTGTGGACGCTATCTTCGGCGTAATGGAACTAGTGTCTGCACCTATGGTGACATTACGGATGCTTGTTGGTGTGTGGCGATGTTGGAGTTGATGTCTGTTTGATTACTATGTTAGTTAAGAGCGGTATTTCAACTATATCGTGTACTCTGGTTGTTTGAACGAAGTATACAATTGGAAACAAATGTCATAATTGGTCCCGAATCCGATTTTTAGTGTTACATGACGACGTTTCAACCCAATGGAGAACTCTCCTGGGTACTGATTGGCTGAAAAAGCGGAGCGGAATCGCCATAACACTGCAAGAAATTTACACAGAGAACGGCAAAGCAGATGCTGTCTAGAGGGAAATAATCTTGATATAAAATGGTAATAGCGCAGCACCATCCAAAATATGGCATTGTAGCCTGTGTTATGAAAGGATCTAAAATCTACTCGTGCCTTTGTGGTACTTGGGGCCCATATTACTGAATGGCTGAGAGGTTTGTTATGTGAGAGATATGAGATGATGCTGACGTGAACAGTTTGTTTCCTGGTAATAAATGTTACTAAATGGCATAGAGGGCTGAGGTGTGTGAGAGGCGAGAAGGTGCTGAAGTGAACATTTTGGTACCTGAGACACCTGTTACTGATTAGGAGAGAGGAAGGAGGTGTAAAGAGGCTGAAGTAAAGAGTTGGATACCTGAGACACATCTTATTGAATTACATAGAAGAGATGAGGCTGGTGTGAACTATGTTACCTGGGACATATGTTACTGGATGATAGAAGGGAATTTCTTTACAAACTTGGATAGACTATCCCTTTATATATATAAAGTACAGGAGTTGTATAGCGCGTGCAGAGGTGTGCTACTAGAATTGTTTTTGAACCCTGTCAAAAACTGATATAAAAAAGGTGTTGGATTGGGAATAATTAGAAAACAGAAGAGGTTTGAGAAAGTGATTGGAGAGTACACGACGTATGTTGGCGATGAGGCTATGGATGGATCTTGGTCAAAGAATTAGTAGTATTGCGTGGAAAAGAAATAATGACCATCAGCACAAGCTGGCAATCGATTTCATGGATAAGGGCGGTAGGTAAATTTTCCATATCTCCACATTGGCCACAGGCGATTCAGGCATTCTGTGATGAGTCGGCACGTTCTATGTCTTTGCGTGACTCGATTTTTATCGTACAGGTCTGGTGTAATCTGCTGCGAATCCATTCCCGATCGGTGAAATTAGTAAGATTAACAGACGGTGTTTGAATCTTGGAGCATATGAAGTACTAATGCTGGGCTGTGAAATAAAGGTAAAAGGTGAGGTAGTATATGCCAAAGCGTACATCGCTCTATTTCTAGTGAATCACTGACGAAAACCTTACACTGGCGAAGGTTGACTTGTTTAACGGCCTTTAGGCCACCTGGTTGTTTCCGGTAACGTTAGGTGTTCGCCACCTTTTAGGTGGAAATGAAAGAGTGACCATTTCGTGACTGCGGCATTGAATATCAACCACAAACTTTCAATCAGTTTTCTTTCCTCACAGAAATTTGTGAAGTGATTCCATATCAGTCTCTCCATTAATTTTTGGTCTGAAATTTTTACACTCTTCCTTTTTAGGTCCTGTACTAAGATCGCATATAAGTCTGTTTGTGACAACATCATTCCTTGCCGTAACTCTCAGCTCTTTCACGACTAAGGATTTTAACCGAAAATAATGATTTTTCTTCTCTTGCAGGCTATTGTCCGACAGCAAAATTATTAAGATTACAAGTAAAATCTATTATTTTTTTAATTATAGTTTTGTATATTTATTTCTTTTTTACAAATTGTTAACAAGAATCAAAACTCCCAAAACGGGACGAAAAGATATCAGCATCTAAAGCAATTTTTACAAGATCATTCTGCAGCAAGAGAAGTAAATAGCGCTGTCGCTGTGAAAGTTTCTGGGTTTTACAAGAAATGTTTAACGATACTAATAGAAATGTTTTAACGCGTGGAAATTTTGAATGCAGATCTACTGAAAGCGAATCTGTATGTTATTGAATCGTGACAGAAGTTAGAAGCATTCACCGATGTTTTTTATACTGTGCTTGAGATTCAAAATTCGAAGAATTAGGCGGAATAAAGACTAGTCAGTTGTTAATCTTGGAATCAACGAAACACAAAACCCACGTCAGCGTGAAATTCCCAAGTGGCTCGACAAAGGTAAGAGCAAAAATCTCCGATTAAAAACAACTCAAGATTTGTTTCCGAAAATCTTACTTAAAGTTTATGATTAAGTACTAACGTCGTTAAAGTGTCGATTTGACAATGATTCTATCGAATTTCAAAAGTTATTAAAGCAATTCGACATAGTACTGACCACAAAAAATATTATACATTTTTATAACCATGTCTCTTACTAAGAAAGATTACTATTTGGTAAAGACATGTTTTGGCCAATTTTAGAAAGAAGGAAAAAATTTGAGAAGTGGTGTAGATTTTTTACAGACGTACAAACATATTAGAGGACTCATACAAGAGATTTTGCGCTTCGTTTGACTACTGGTCGCGATTCCTGGTTCGTCCTGTTCGAATGAAAGATGTGTTTCTGTCTTGTGCACACTAAATAGTAACCTAAGGTAGACAAAGCTTCAGGAGTGATTCAATAGAATCATAATATTACATATGTAATTATAGCAACCACACTGAATTTGGTAAAATAGTTGAATCAGTTCATTTTCAAACAATCAGAGCGCAGAATAGTTTCTGCAATGCGCAATTTATACTGAGTAACGTTAAATTTAAAAAGTAAAACTGAATTTTTTGCACACAATTAAAATGTATTGAATACATTATATGTTAACTTTTTAAAATCAATTTCCTAGTTTTTACCCTAAGGATCTATTTGTATTTGTTTCACTATTATTATCATTATTGTTTTAGGCTGGATAACCAAATAACATTTTCAGCGGATCTTCCCGCTTGCCTGACTACCCTACGTAAAACCAGAAACAAAGAAAGAAGCTTTTTATCTACGTTTTTTTCTGCATTATCTTAACAGCTATAAGGTTTACGAATGACTGATTTTTGTGTTTTTAAAGAATTATTTACACTGTGATATAACCGTAAAAAATATAATATTGATGAATATATTAAAATTTAACATAAAACAAAATAGTTGAAAACTGCAATCATATTCCGGCGATTTAAACGCCGCCAGTTTGCCGCGCATTCACTATGACGCCAGCGTCCGCGAATACATTAACATATTGTATATTAGGAAGTGTTAAGCTCAAAAGTTTTATTATTTGTAATTAATTTCGATACGGAAGGAGGTCGAAAACCATTTTATAAATTCTTTATTGTACAGTACTTTGTGGAAAAATACAATAAGAAATAAACGTGAAAAAGTGTATTGCCATGTTCCGTGAGAAGCTAATTTAAGGAAAAAGTGGTGAAAATCTTAGAGAGGAGACAAAGTATCTTCAACTAGTTATTTATATCGTTGTGAAGATCATTTTAATGTTGTGGTAAATGTTGTTATGTTACATTGTTAAAATATAAAACAATCAGTTACCTATTGAAACTCTAATCATAACTTAGATTACAAAAGTTCCATCATACCAATTATTCCAGTTAAACACAAGAATCCAGTATCTGCTTCTCCTAGCTATTTGTGAGAATTAGAATGGGAGAGTGTCTCTGACTACACAGGAATTTATTCTGTCGGCATAATCTGACCCATTGGAAGAGAGTGCATTGCATGACGGACTGGTTGACATACTGCCTTACAAACTACATTACTGCATTAGTGTTTGGAAAATGGGCTGCATCTGCCGTGGCGGCTTAGATCAAAGAGTAGAGGAAACAGACGGAGCGCCCTGGGAAAACCGTAGCTGACCTGGAATACGGTCTGTTAAAGCAACAGTGACTCCTCAATTTATTGGGCAAGCTCATATTTAGTGAAGTTGATCCGTCTGGAATATTAACCGCCTGTTGTACTTAAACAAACTAGGCGATTAGTGTGTTAAAAAAAATTAAAAATCTTGCAATATTATGTAATGAAAATTTTTGGAATATGATGATAGCTTATATAAATATCAGTATTTCCTATAGTTTATTGATGAATTCATTTTCATTACTTCGTATCTATTCATTTTATGCTGAAAGCACAGATTGCAATATGTTGGCTAATGTTAATTGGTGATACAAGGAAACCGTGAAATAAAAAGTCAACTTTAACTCATTTGTCCTCCTTTGTTTCTAGACATGTCGTGTGAAATCATGAAATAAGTTATGAGTCTATAAAATGGACATAATATTATCAATTATAGTATGCGGAACCTTTAGCGTTTTAATTCTGCGTGGTTAAGGGCTGTTCCAGAAAATCTATACACAAGTACTGTTCTGATTCTTTGATTGTTTGATCCAGTGATCTTTGACGACTAGGTTTAGAAAAAAATTCAGCTAGCAAACTTGAATGCCATGAAATTTGGAAGAAATACACACGGACAGTAAAACATTATACTTTATAGAATACTACGGTAACACCTAATTGTTATTACAAACCTACAGGTAATCCGTAATAAGCTCAATAATAGTTAAGCACTATCATAAACAAAAAGATATACAATATAGTCCTTATGGGTTTTGCAGCTGGATTGTATGGTAAAAAGATGAAGTTTCGAAACTTTACTTTGTTGTCTTTCTTTCGAGCTAGATGCGTGAAGATTGCATAAAGAAAGATGCCGAAACGTCATATTTTTACGACATTTGTGAAGTGATTCCGTATCAGTCTCTCCATTAATTTTAGGTCTGTAATTTTTACACTCTTCCTTTTTAGGTCCTGTACTAAGATCGCATTTAAGTCTGTTTGTGACCACATCTTTCCTTGCCGTAACTCTCAGCTCTTTCACGACTAAGGATTTTTACCGAAAATATGATTTTTCTTCTCTTGCAGGCTATTGTCCGACAGCAAAATTATTAAGATTACAAGTAAAATCTATTATTTTTTTAATTATAGTTTTGTATATTTATTTCTTTTTTACAAATTGTTAACAAGAATCAAAACTCCCAAAACGGGACGAAAAGATATCAGCATCTAAAGCAATTTTTACAAGATCATTCTGCAGCAAGAGAAGTAAATAGCGCTGTCGCTGTGAAAGTTTCTGGGTTTTACAAGAAATGTTTAACGATACTATAGTGGTAGTCACGAAATTAGTCCTGTGAAGGTCACGGAGTATCCGAACAGTGTTGCAAATCAGCAAAAAAATCAACTTTCAGTAATGAGTGCGAAAAAATTTCTAAAACACAATACTTAACATACGGAACAAGATGATGTGCTTTATAATTCCAAATATTTGTGTGACTGTTTTAAAAAAAATAGTAATGTGTTTCCATGAAAATTAGAAATCAGAATACTTTTTCACTTCAACCGACAGAAAAAGCAATAAAAATAATAAGCAATAACTCAAAAAAAATTATGCGCCTTCCTGAAAGTTAACAGACTCATACCGAATACATTCTATTCATTAAATAGGGAAGCATGTGAATAAAAAAAATAAAATGTTACACGAGGAGCTTAGTTGTTTCGGCTGTGTAATGTAAAATGTTGTCGCTGACTAACTTACGTTTTATTTGTTTACGTAAAAACTTCCAGCGAGAAAGTTTCTAAGAAAATACTGAAATTAATTCTGGTAGCAGGCAAAGCCTCTTCAGACAACCCCTTTTGGATTGTTTCACTGTTTATATTTGCGCGAATGATTACGCGCAGCGCATGCCGCAGTGCCGGCTGGTCGGTCGGTTCGTTTACGACTGGGAAACATATTTCCTGTCCTCCACAGAAAAGCTATTTTCAGCTTCTGTAAGAATTATTATTGTCATTGTACACAATGGCCCATACATGACAAATTTCGCGAGAAATCTTCAAAAGCGAAGACAACACGAAAATTAATTTATAAAATGTAAGGGATCGATTATACATAGAAATACCTCCATGTGAGTGTTTGTAATTTAGCGAAGTATTTTATTTTTATTTTTGCGTATTAGTTATTGGTAATATTCCTTAAAAATACTTTAAAATATCTGCTACAATGATTTTAATTAGGTTTCCAATGCCCAGGCGGCCTGCAGGTTCGCGAATATTACTTCTGTCTATTAATACACTAATTGCATGATTATGTTCCTGAACATCACCACCATTAACATTACTCGAATAGGCCTTAAACTAAGGAAATAAAGCGACCGCGTGTAAAGATACGCATGGACGAACGGCAAAAGCTAATGTGGCAATGTCGCCGGCCCAACCAAGGGACAGAGGGTTGGTGCGGTCAGGGGAGGCAGTGGAGACTACGTGACCTTGGCAGGCCTAATTTCATGACGCCGACTATAATAGAAATGTTTTAATGCGTGGAAATTTTGAATGCAGATCTACTGAAAGCGAACCTGTGTGTTATTGAATCGTGACAGAAGTTAGAAGCATTCACCGATGTTTTTTACACTGTGCTTGAGATTCAAAATTCGAAGAAATTAGGCGGAATAAAGACTAGTCAGTTGTTAATCTTGGAATCAACGAAACATAAAACCCACGTCAGCGTGAAATTCCCAAGTGGCTCGACAAAGGTAAGAGCAAAAATCTCCGATTAAAAACAACTCAAGATTTGTTTCCGAAAATCTTACTTAGAAGTTTATGATTAATTACTTATGTCGTTAAAGTGTCGATTTGACAATGATTCTATCGAATTTCAAAAGTTATTAAAGAAATTCGACTTAGTACTGACCACAAAAAATATCATACATTTTTATAACCATGTCTCTTACTAAGAAAGATTACTATTTGGTAAAGACATGTTTTGGCCAATTTTAGAAAGAAGGAAAAAATTTGAGAGGTTGTGTAGATTTTTTACAGACGTACAAATATATTAGAGGACAAGAGATTTTGCGCTTCGTTCGACTACTGGTCGCGATTCCTGGTTCGTCCTGTTCGAATGAAAGATGTGTTTCTGTCTTGTGCACACTAAATAGTAACCTAAGGTAGACAAAGATACAGGAGTGATTCAATAGAATCATAATTTTTTTTTTTTTTGCTGTCGTCAGTCTTTAGACTGGTTTGATGCAATCCTCCATCCCTTCCTATCTTGTGCTAACCTTTTCGTTTCTACATACCCCTTACAACCCACGTCCTCAATTATCTGCTTCATATATTCTAATCTCTGTCTTCCTCTACAGTTCTTACCTTCGACTGTTCCCTCCACAAGCAAATTAACAAATTCAGTATGTCTCAAAATATGACCTAACAGCCTGTCTCTTCTTCCTGTAAGCTTCTTCTATAAACTTCTTTTTTCACCCATCATTTCCAAAACTCGTTCATTTCTTACTTTGTCTGTCCACCTAATTTTTAGCATTCTTCTGTAGCACCACATTTCAAATGCTTCAAGTTTCTTTCTTTCCGGTATTCCTAAAGTCCATGTTTCGCTACCGTAAAGTGCTGTGCTCCACACATAGAGTTTTAAAAAGTTCTTTCTAATTCCTAGATCAATATTTGAAACTAAAAGGTTTCTCTTTTTCATGAAGGCTCTTTTTGCTAGCGCTATTCTGCTTTTAACATCATTCCTGCTTCGGCCATCGGTTGTAATTTTGCTTCCCAAGTAACAGAACTCACTCACTTCTCCTATAGCATCCGATCCTATTTTTATATTTAATCTACTGGTATTTCTATCATTTCTGCTACATTTCATCACTTTAGTCTTACATATATAATTATAGTAACCACACTGAATTTGGTAAAATAGTTGAATCACTTCATTTTCAAACAATCAGAGCGCAGAATAGTTTCTGCAATGCGCAATTAATACTGAGTAACGTTAAATTTAAAAAATAAAACTGAATTTTTTGCACACAATTAAAATGTATTGAATACATCATATGTTAACTTTTCTTAAAATCAGTTTCCTAGTTTTTACCCTAAGGATCTATTTGTATGTGTTTCACTATTATTATCATTATTGTTTTAGGCTGGATAACCAAATAACATTTTCAGCGGATCTTCCCTCTTGCCTGACTACCCTCCGTAAAACCAGAAACAAAGAAGGAAGCATTTTATCTACGTTTTTTTCTGCATTATCTCAACAACAATAAGGTTTACGAATGACTGATTTTTGTGTTTTTAAAGAATTATTTACACTGTGATGTAACCATAAAAAATATAATATTGGTGAATATATTAAAATTTAACATAAAACAAAATAGTTGAAAACTGCAATCATATTCCGGCGATTTAAACGCCGCCAGTTTGGCGCGCTGGCACTATAACGTTGCCTTCCGCGAATACATTAACATATTGTATATTATGAAGTGTTAAGCTCAAAGGTTTTAGTATTTGTAATTTCGATACGGAAGTAGGTCGAAAACCATTTTATAAATTCTTTATTGTACAGTACTTTGTGGAAAAATACAATAAGAAATAAACGTGAAAAAGTGTATTGCCATGTTCCGTGAGAAGCTAATTTAAGGAAAAAGTGGTGAAAATCTTAGAGAGGAGACAAAGTATCTTCAACTAGTTATTTATATCGTTGTGAAGATCATTTTAATGTTGTGGTAAATGTTGTCATGTTATATTGTTAAAATATAAAACAATCAGTTACCTATTGAAAATCTAATCATAACTTAGATTACAAAAGTTCCATCATACCAATTATTCCAGTTAAACACAAGAATCCAGTATCTGCTTCTCCTAGCTATTTGTGAGAATTAGAATGGGAGAGTTTATCTGATTACACAGGAATTTATTCTTTCGGCATAATCTGACCCCTAGGAATAGAGTGCATTGCATGACGGAGTGGTTGACATTCTGCCTTACAATGGGCTGCATCTGCCGCTGCGGCTTAGATCAAAGAGTAGAGGAAACAGACGGAGCGCCCTGGGAAAACCATAGCTGACCTGGAATACCGTCTGTTAAAGCAACAGTGACTCCTCAATTTATTGGGCAAGCTCATATTTAGTGAAGTTGATCCATCTGGAATATTAACCGCCTGCTGTACTTAAACAAACTAGGCGATTAGTGTGTTTAAAAAAAATAAAAATCTTGCAATATTTTGTAAAGAAAAATTTTGGAATATGATTATAGCTGATATAAATATCAGTAGTTCCTATACTTTATTGATGAATTCTTTATCATTACTTCGTATCTATTCATTTTATGCTGAAAGCACAGATTGCAACATGTTGGCTAATGTTAGTTGCTGATACAAGGAAACCATGAAATAAAAAGTCAATTTTAACTCATTTTTCCTCCTTTGTTTCTAGACATGTATTGTGAAATCATGAAATAAGTTATGAGTCTATAAAATGGACATAATATTATCAATTATAGTATGCGGAACCGATAGCGTTATAATTCTGCGTGGTTAAGGGCTGTTCCAGAAAATCTATACACAAGTACTGTTCTGATTCTTTGATTGTTTGATCCAGTGATCTTTGACGAAGAGGTATAGAAAAAAACACAGCCAGCAAACGTGAATGCCAGAAAATTTGGATGAAATACACAAGGACAGTAAAACATTTTGCTTTACAGAATACTACCGTAACACCTAATTGTTAATGCAAACCGACAGGTAATCCGTAATAAGCTCAATAATAGTTAAGTACTATCATAAACAAAAAGATATACAGTATAGTCCTTATGGGTTTTGCAGCTGGATAGTATGGTAAAAAGATAATATATAAATTTGTGATGTGTAGAACAAACTATGTTCATTGTCGCCGACATATTGGGATTGGTTGTTTTCCTTCTGATATATTGTAGGTCCAAAGTGATTTTTCTTATATGTGTGTCCTTCAATGGAACAATGCGACTAATACATTTTGAGACACATCACATATAGTTGTCTGATTTCGGCATTGGCTCATAATTTACAAGGTTTTATGTCATAAAATTAACTAGTGTTCTGGACTACAGTTTGAATAGTAGTTTTTCTGATATCACACTTGCATTTCAATTGTGAGAGATGCTATGGAGCATGGATCACATTTAAGTGACATTTTGTTACTAAGTGGAAGCGGTGATTCACGCTTAGTGAATTTATCTAAATCAGCAGTTCACATGTTATAGGATTATAGTTTCTTTGGTTATAATTATTACAGATCCGCCTATTGTCTTAATAAACTGTTGTTATTTGTTGTGGTAATTTCTCAAAAAATTCAGGCATTTTTTTGATGTGCTTTATTGTGGCTGCTCTTCAAACAAATTGGAGCCGTCTTTATCTCTATTCTATAACTATATTTTTAAAAGCGAAATGGAGCTAAAATTCGATTTTTTTGCTTTCTAAGTGAAAATCGTATGTATGTGGTTAATTTTTTCCTTACATTGGTTTATTTTTTATGCAGCTGTGGTATTTTAATATTCACAGTTTTCAAGATCGACTGAAATTAAGAGCATTTATATTATTGAGCTGCGTGAGATTTCGAACGTTTTCACTCATCCCATGAATGCTTCTTTAATCATTCAACCCTATTGTTGTTTTAGGTCATCATGCTAATATTAGTTCGAATTATAATTTCACTATTTCTCCCAGGGAACTGCGACATTTGTTCGGTTTTGTTGCGCAGATAAAGATGTTGAGGAAACAGCAGTAGGTAGCTATGCCATTCTCAAATAAACTTAAGTAATTATTAGCTTTAAATGACCGGGTTCTTTTTGTTAAGGAAAAACAAAAAAAGCGATTGATTAATGATTGTTATTTTATCTGAGAAATTAGCCCACATTTGCTTAATACTATAAGCTGTCTTTCGTTTATGCTTATGGCCACCACCTCCGTCGATGTCTTTAGAAAAGTGTAGGACGGGGTGTTATGAACGAAGAGGAAGTATTCTACATCGACTTTTGAAGGAAGCAATCCTCATTTGCTTGCAATGATTTGGGAAGCCATGGAATACTAAAATATGGGTACCCTACTGGAATTCGGTACCGATTTATCCCGAATACGATTTAAAATCTTACCACTCACCCACCAATCTCTTCTTACTGTTTAGAATGATGCATTAAATAACGACCTAATGTAAATTTGTGTATCTGTTTTTCGACACCAAATTGGTTTTATACAATGAAAATTACCAATCCCAATGTTGTGAAGCGAAATAAAAGTTTGGATTTTATGTGAACTTCATTCAACTTGTATCATTTAGTATATTAACTCCGCATTTTCTTTTCACCACGCAGATTTGGTCGTTCACACCACTCGGCGAGTATTTAAATTCTTGTTACTGAATATTACTATCACTTTCCATAGTAAATCGGTATCAGCTTTCGTTCTTTAAGTCACACCTATAGTCTTTGATTTGTACTACTTAATTCTATGTGAAGAAATCTAACAGCTTTGTATGCTTAAACAGACGACTAGATTTATTCTGTGAACAGCGGAATCATCTTACAGCACTTAAAAATAATAAGTTTCTAGCTGCGGTACATAGCTGACATTTGCCGCAGTTAGTAATGAAGTGTTACATACCATCGTCATCTTATCAAGAAGTCGCAATTATGCGTACTCTTTCAGCCATTAAACGAAATTGTGTGCTATTTTCACCGAGTCGGCAATAGACTTTACTGTCCTTAAGTTAATAAAATGAAAATAAAAAAAATTCAATTCAGTGAGAGTAAACAAACTATTAACAAAGAATTGTAGCACCGTAAATTAATTTGAGGCAAATACAGAATATTAAATTAGTAGACAAATGTGCGATAGGCCATCTTCAAATTTTGAATTCATGTGCGACCTCATTGGTCACCCCTAACCACCCTCCATGTTGTTTTCGCCAGAAGTAGTAGATTGCGACATCCATGCGCTCGGCGCTTAGTTGCTGTTGAGTCCTTGACGTCAGAGGTAACCTGGTGAGTAGATCTTCACTGCTGTATATTCAAAGTGTTTCGCCTATTGCCCCTAACTAACCTCTTCGTTCTTATAATCTTTAATTTACTTGGATCTCTTTATGTATAAATAGTATTAAAAACGTCTGAAGTTATCGCGTATTAGGAATTCGTGCGCCTCTTTAATTAATATCAAACATCTTCCAAATTACTAATTATCATGCAATCTGAGTAAATGTTTTAACTTTCTGCTCCTTTCGATTATTTCAAAAGATTTAAAATTGTGTATTGCTAGTTTTGGAAAACTTAAACATAAAAATGGATTTCTAATTTGGAAAACTGTTTCAACTATTCATCAGCTATATAACTTTGTGAAGTGTAGAACAAATTGTGTTCATGGTTGCCGACATATTGGGATTGGTTCTTTTTCTTCTGATATATTGTAGGTCCAAAGTGATTTTTCTTATATGTGTGGCCTTCAATGGAGCAATGCGACTAATAATACATTTTGAGACTCTTCACATATAGTTGTCCGTTTTAGGCATTGGCTCGTAATTTACAAGGTTTTGTTTCATACAATTAACTAGTGTTCTGGACTACAGTTTGAATAGTAGCTTTTCTGATATCACACTTGCATTTCAATTGTGAGAGATGCTATAGAGCATGGATCACATTTAAGTGACATTTTGTTACTAAGTGGAAGCGGTGATTCACGCTTAGTGAATTTATCTAAATCAGCAGTTCACATGTTATAGGATTATAGTTTCTTTGGTTATAATTATTACATATCCGCCTATTGTCTTAATAAACTGTTGGTATTTGTTATGGTAATTTCTCAAAAAATTCAGGCATTTTTTTGATGTGCTTTTTTGTGGCTGCTGTTCAAACATATTGCGAGCCGTCTTTATCTCTGTGTAATAACTAGATATTTAAAAGTGTAATGGATCTAAAGTTTGAATTTTCTTTTCTGTCTAAGTGAAAATTGTATGTATGTGGTTTAACTTTTCCTTACATTGGCTTTATTTTTATGCAGCTGTGGTGTTTTAATCTTCACAGTTATCAAGATCGACTGGAATTAAGAGCATTATATTATTGCACTGCGTGAAATTTCAAACGTTTTCACTCATCCCGTGATGCTTCTTTAATCATTCAACCCTATTGTTGTTTTAGGTCGTCATGCTAATATTAGTTCGAATTATAATTTCACTATTTCTCCCAGGGACCTGCGACATTTTTTCAGTTTGGTTGCGCTGAAAAGATGTTGAGGAAACAGCAGTTGGTAGCTATGCCATTCGCAAATAAACTTAAGTAATTATTAGCTTTAAATACCCGGATTCTTTTTTGTTAAGGAAAAAAATAAGAAAAGCGATTGATTAAATATAGTTATTTAACCTGAAATTAGCCAAAATCGGCTTAGTACTATAAGTTGTTTTTCGTTTAAGCTTAAGGCCACCCCCATCGTCGATGTCTTCAGAGGAGTGGTAGGATAGGAGGTAATGAACGGAGATGTAGTATTCTACATCGACTTTTGAAGGAAGCAATCCTCATTTGCTTGCAATGATTTGGGAATTCATGGAACAATTAAATATGGGTACCCAACTGGAATGCGTTACCGATTTATCCCGAATACGATTTCAAATCTTACCACTCACCCACCAATCTCTTCTTGCTGGTTAGAATGATGCATTAAATAACGAATATATGACAATCCCGCACAGCGACAATCGCGCACAGTGACAATCGCGCACAACTGGGTCGTCTCTTGCTACCTGCTTTTAGCTACCAATTAGTCACGCTACAACAGCATGCGGGATTGTGGGAATTCCAACCGCCATCCCCTCCTAACCGGACCGCGCATACCACTGTTCGCATTCACTGCTAACTTGAGTATCACAGTTTTAGTCATGGAAGTTACTTCAACTACACATGGAAAGCCGTGTGTGCTTTATGACGGGTACAGCTATCAAGAGTTTAGAAAGAAAGAAGATGGAACGATCACCTGGCGCTGTCTCAAAGGAAGATCAAAACAATGTAATGGAATTTTGAAGAGTAAGGATGCTGCCATACTGAATGTTACAGAGCAAATATGTGGACCCCCTGACAACGCACGCGTTGAAGTACTTCAGAAACTTCATGCGGCAAAGAAGAGAGCTCGAGCGGAAGATAGTTCAATTCCAAAATTCTACGCTGAGGAGCTAGGAGACCTCCATAATAAAACCGAACGTGGTGGGTGAACGGTTAACGTTCTGGCCTCGCATTCGGGAGGACGCGGGTTCGAATCCCCGTCCGGGCATCCAGATTTGGGTTTTCCATGGTTTCCCCAAATCACTCCAGGTGAATGTCGGGATGCTTCCTTCAAAAAGGCCATGGCCGAATTCCTTCCCGTTCCTTGTCCCCACTCCCATCCCGCCTCTAATAACCTTAGCCGTCGACGAGGCGTAAAGCAATAAGAAAAAAAAGGAGGTCTTCTGAAAATATTAATCAATTATGACGAGTCTCCCTGGCTGATTTGGATAATTTCTTTACTGTAAATAAATTGTAAATATTAATTATGACGAAGTTTCTTGGCTGATTTTAAACACGCCTAAATAATTGTAAATTTACAGTTGTTTAGCCAGTCAAAAAGCCTGGATAAAGTGTGATGGGAATCAGTTTTAAGGTTTGGCCGCACTATCCCGCACCGTCAGCGCACCAACATTTTTCTTATGGTTGGGGGTCACTCGTTTTAAGTGAGTTCAGACGACACCGCATGTAGTCCGAAAGACGGTAGTCATTAGTTTGGTTTACTTTTTGATGGTGCGGTCCTATGTCGGACTGGTGAATATGGAGAAGCGATAGGTAGACTGCGGACATTTCTGGTACTTTACGACCAAAATTGATTTTTATGTTACTGATAGACTTACAAAAGTGTCTTTCTTCTCTACAACCTCACTTTCAGGTTCATCAGATATGATTGAAATGCACCCCGTAAGCAGACAAATCTATGATTACATTTGTGTTTTACGATAGCAAAAATAAATTGTAGAGAAAAAGAGTACTTTTGTTTTATTGTGTTTGAATATTTATTTTCCATTTCCTGTATATTCGGTCTGGTGAATCACAGTGTTACGGCGCACGATTTTGGTACTGAAGTTTTTCGGTCTAAATCCCTGGCTCCATCGTATCTAATTATTACAGGCCTTACAATTTACGTTCAGCTCTGTCAAAGCTTTAGTGTGATGATGATTTGTCAATGCTGCGTTCCGTAAATTATAAAGTACACGGGAGAGGGGTGAGTGTGGCCCGATATTCAAACTGTGCGCGATTGTCGCTGTGCGCGATTGTCACTGTGCGCTATTGTCACGACACCGACAGCACACCACTGTTCGCATTCACTGCTGCCCGTGAGTATCACAGTTTTAATAGATAGATAGATAGATAGATAGATATGTTCACTTTGATCCCATGTGAGAATGATCTCGGGGATGTGGAACAGTACATACACTTATTTGTAATGTCAATATTACTATATAATTGATAATGTTATTATATATTGACAACAAGTTAGCTACAATCCATTAGTATAACCAATATATCCTGTTATCTACAAATACAATCCCGAGTTAATTAATACTTATTATGTGGAACAGTATATACACTTGTTACCAGCATCTAATAATCAGTTATTTTCTTACAACCAGTAACCATGATAAGTTTCACTGTGATTTGCGACTACATAGCCTATTATATCATGTTAGTTGCTATTTATGTGGAACAGTACACACACTTATTAACAATATCAATTATATTACCAACAACTCATAAGCAGTCAATCATGGAAGTTACTTCAACTACACATGGAGAGCCGTGTACACATTATGACGGGTACAGATATCGAGAGTTTAGAAAGAAAGAAGATGGAACGATAACCTGGCGCTATCTCAAAGAAAGATCAAAACAATGTCGTGGAATTTTGTAGAGTAAGGATGCTGCCATACTGAATGTTACAGAGCATATATGTGGACCCCATGACGACGCACGCGTTGAAGTACATCAGAAACTTCACGAGGCAAAGAAGAGAGCTCGAGCGGAAGATAGTTCAATTCCAAAAATTTGCTCTGAGGAAATAGGAGATCTCCATAATAAAAGCTACGAATTTGTAACTGAAATGCCAGCCCAGTCAACTGTCAAGAGAAACTTGTACCGTCAGAGGAGTATATCACAAGGTAGATTGCAGAAATTTCTAGTCCTTTACGACCAAATTTTATTTTGCTGTTACTGATTGACTTACAAAAGTGTCTCTCTTCTCTTCAACCTCACTTCCAGGTACATCAGATTTTCTTGAATTGCACCCCGTAAGCAGAAAAATCTAAGATTACATTTGTGGTTTACGATAGCAAAAATTAATTGTAGAGAAAAAGAGTACGTTTGTTTTATTGTGTTGGAGTGTTTATTTTACATTTCCTGTATATTCGGTCTGGTGACTGACAGTGTTACGGCGCACGATTTGCGTACTGAATGTCCTCGGCCCAAGTCCCGGGCTCCGGTGTATGTAATTATTACAGGCCTTAAAATTGACGTTCACCTCTGGCAAGGCTTTAGTGTGATGATGATTTGTCAATACTGCGTTCCGTAAATAATAAAGTACACGGGAGAGGGGAGAGTGTGGCCCGACCTTTAAACTGTGCGCGATTGTCGCTGTGCGCGATTGTCACTGTGCGCGATTGTCACGACACCTAAATAACGACCTAATGTTAATTTGTGTTTCTGTTTTTCGACACCAAATTGGTTTTATACAGTGAAAATTACTAATCCCACTGTTGTGGAGAGAAATAAAAGTTTGGATTTTATGTGAACTTCATTCAATTTGTATCATAGTATATTAACTCCACTTTTTCTTTTCACCACGCAGATTTGCTCGTTCACACCACTCGGCAAGTATTTAAATTCTTGTGACTGAATATTACTATCACTTTCCATAGTAAATCGGTATCAGCTTTCGTTCTTTAAGTCACACCTATAGTCTATGATTTGTACTACTTAATTCTATGTGAAGAAATCTAACAGCTTTGTATGCTTAAACAGACGACTAGATTTATTATGTGAACAGCGGAATCATCTTACAGCACTTAAAACTAATAAGTTTCTAGCTGCGGTACATAGCTGACATTTGCCGCAGTTAGTAATGAAGTGTTACATACCATCGTCATCTAATCAAGACTTCGCAATTTTGCGTACACTTTCAGCCATTAAACGAAATTGCGTGCAATTTTCACCGACTTTACTGTCCTTAAGTTAATAAGATGAAAAAAAAAAACAATTCAGTGAGAGTAAACAAACTATTAACAAAGAATTGTAGCACCAAAAATTAATTTGAGGCAAATACAGAATATTATATCAGTAGGCAAATGTGCGATAGGCCGTCTTCAAATTTTGCATTCATGTGCGACCTCATTGGTCACCCCTAACCACCCTCCATGTTGTTTTCGCCAGAAGTGGTAGATTGCGACATCCATACGCTCGGCGCTTAGTTGCTGTTGAGTCCTTGACGTCAGAGGTAACCTGGTGAGTGGATCTTCACTGTCTGATATATTCAAAGTGTTTCGCATACTGTGCCTAACTTACCTCTTCGTTTTTATAATCTTTAAGTTACTTGGATCTCTTTATGTATAAATAGTATTAAAAACGTCTGAAGTTATCGCGTGTTAGGAATTCGAGTGCATCTTTAAGTAATATCAAACAGCTTTCAAATTACTAAATATCATGCATCATGAGTAAATGTTTTAACTATCTGCTCCTATCGATTATGTCAAAAGCTTTAAAATCGTGTATTGCTAGTTTTGAAAAACTTAAACATAAAAATGGACCTCTAATTTGGAAAATTGTTTCAACTATTTGTCAGCTATATAACTTTGTGATGTGTAGAAGAAATTATGTTCATGGTCGCCGACATACTTGGATTGGTTCTTTTTCTTCTGATGCATTGCAGGTCCAAAGTGATTTTTCTTATATGTGTGTCCTTCAATGGAGCAATGGGACTAATACATTTTGAGACTCTTCATATATGGTTTGTCCGATTTCGGCATTTGCTCGTAATTTACAAGGTTTTGTGTCATTAAATTAACTAGTGTTCTGGACTACAGTTTGAATAGTAGTTTTTCTGATGTCACACTTGCATTTCAATTGTGAGAGATGCTATGGAGCATGGATCACATTTAAGTGACATTTTGTTACTAAGAGGAAGCGGTGATTCACGCTTAGTGAATTTATCTAAATCAGCAGTTCACATATTATAGGATTATAGTTTCTTTGGTTATAATTATTACAGATCCGCCTATTGTCTTAATAAACTGTTGTTATTTGTTGTGGTAATTTCTCAAAAAATTCAGGCATTTTTTTGATGTGCTTTATTGTGGTTGCTCTTCAAACAAATTGGGAGCCGTCTTTATCTCTGTTCTATAACTACATATTTAAAATCGAAATGGAGCTAAAATTCGATTTTTTTCCTTTCTAAGTGAAAATCGTATGTATGTGGTTAATTTTTTCCTTACATAGGTTTATTTTTATGCAGCTGTGGTATTTTAATATTCACAGTTATCAAGATCGACTGAAATTAAGAGCATTTATATTATTTTGCTGCGTGAGATTTCGAACGTTTTCACTCATCCCGTGATGCTTCTTTAATCATTCAAACCTATTGTTGTTTTAGGTCGTCATGCTAATATCAGTTCGAATTATAATTTCTCTGTTTCTCCCAGGGAACTGGGACATTTTTTCTGTTTGGTTGCGCAGATAAAGATGTTGAGGAAACAGCAGTAGGTAGCTATGCCATTCGCAAATAAACTTAAGTAATTATTAGCTTTAAATGTCCGGATTCTATTTGTTAAAGAAAGAAAAGAAAAGCGATTGTTTAAAGATAGTTATTTAATCTGAGAAATAAGCCAACATTTCCTTAATACTATAAGCTGTCTTTCGTTTATGTTTATGGCCACCCCCTTCGTCGATGTCTTTAGAGAAGTGATAGGACGGGGGGTCATGAACGGAAAGGAAGTATTCTACATCATCTTTTGAAGGAAGCAATCCTCAATTGCTTGCAATGATTTGGGAAGCCATGGAATACTTAAATATGGGTACCCAATTGGAATGCAGTACCGATTCATCCCGAATACGGTTTCAAATCTTACCACTCACCCACCAATCTCTTCTTGCTGTTTTGAATGATGCTTTAAATAACGACCTAATGTTAATTTGTGTTCCTGTTTATCGACACCAAATTGGTTTTATACAATGAAAATTACTAATCCCAATGTTGTGGGGAGAAATTAAAGTTTGGATTTTCTGTGAACTTAATTCAACTTGTATCATAGTATATTAACTCCGCATTTTCTTTTCACCACGCAGATTTGGTCGTTCACACCACTCGGCGAGTATTTAAATTCTTGTGACTGAATATTACTATCACTTTCCATAGTAAATCGGTATTAGCTATCGTTCTTTAAGTCACACCTATAGTCTTTGATTTGTACTACTTAATTCTATGTGAAGAAATCTAACAGCTTTGTATGCTTATCTTACAGCACATAAAACTAATAAGTTTCTAGCTGCGGTACATAGCTGAAATTTGCCGCAGTTAGTAATGAAGTGTAACATACCATCGTCATCTAATCAAGAAGTCGCAATTTTGCGTAATCTTTCAGCCATTAAACGAAATTTCGTGCAATTTTCACCGAGTCGGCAATAGACTTTACTGTCCTTAAGTTAATAAGATGAAAATAAAAAAAAATTCAATTCAGTAAGAGTAAACAAACTATTAACAAAGAATTGTAGCACCGAAAATTAATTTGAGGCAAATACAGAATATTAAATTAGTAGACAATTGTGCGATAGGCCATCTTCAAAATTTGTATTCATGTGCGACCTCATTGGTCACCCCTAACCACCCTTCATATTGTTTTCGCCAGAAGTGGTAGATTGCGACATCCGTTGCGCTCGGCGCTTAGTTGCTGTTGTGTCCTTGACGTCAGAGGTAACCTGGTGAGTAGATCTTCACTGCTGTATATTCAAAGTGTTTCGCCTATTGCGCCTAACTAACCTCTTCGTTCTTATAATCTTTAATTTACTTGGATCTCTTTATGTATAAATAGTATTAGAAACATCTGAAGTTATCGCGTGTTAGGTAATCGAGTGCCTCTTTAATTAATATCAATCGTCTTCCAAATTACTAATTATCATGCAACCTGAGTAAATGTTTTAACTTTCTGCTCCTTAAGATTATTTCAAAAGATATAAAATTGTGTATTACTAGTTTTGGAAAACTTAAACATAAAAATGGACCTCTAATTTGGAAAATTGGTTCAACTATTTGTCAGCTATATAACCTTGTGATGTGTAGAACAAATTGTGTTCATAGTTGCCGACATATTGGGATTGGTTCTTTTTCTTCTGATATATTGTAGGACCAAAGTAATTTTTCTTATATGTGTGTCCTTCAATGGAGCAATGCGACAAATACATTTTGAGACTCTTCACATATAGTTGTCCGATTTAGGCATTGGCTTGTAATTTACAAGGTTTTGTGTCATCTGGACTACAGTTTGAATAGTAGCTTTTCTGATATCACACTTGCATTTCAATTGTGAGAGATGATATAGAGCATGGATCACATTTAAGTGACATTTTGTTGCTAAGTGGAAGCGGTGATTCACGCTTAGTGAATTTATCTAAATCAGCAGTTCACATGTTATAGGATTATAGTTTCTTTGGTTATAATTATTACAGATCCGCCTTTTGTCTTAATAAACTGTTGGTATTTGTTATGGTAATTTCTCAAAAAATTCAGGCATTTTTTTGATGTGCTTTTTTGTGGCTGCTGTTCAAACATATTGGGAGCCGTCTTTATCTCTGTGTAATAACTAGATATTTAAAAGCGTAATGGATATAAGGTTTGAATTTTCTTTTCTGTCTAAGTGAAAATTGTATGTATGTGGTTAATTTTTTCATTACAATGGCTTTCTTTTTATACAGCTGTGGTGTTTTAGTCTTCACAGTTATCAAGATCGACTGGAATTAAGAGCATTATGTTATTGCACTGCGTGAAATTTCAAACGTTTTCACTCATCCCGTGATGCTTCTTTAATCATTCAACCCTATTGTTGTTTTAGGTCATCATGCTAATATTAGCTCGAATTATAATTTCACTATTTCTCCCAGGGACCTGCGATATTTTTTCAGTTTGGTTGCGCAGAAAAAGATGTTGAGAAAATAGCAGTAGGTAGCTATATCATTCGCAAATAAACTTAAGTAATTATTAGCTTTAAATACCCGAATTCTTTTTGTTAAGGAAAAAAAAGAAAAGCGATTGATTAAACATAGTTATTTAATCTGAAATTAGCCAAAATCGGCTTAGTATTATAAGTTGTTTATCGTTTATGCTTATGGCCACCCCCATCGTCGATGTCTTCAGAGGAGTGGTAGGACAGGGGGTAATGAACGGAGAGGTAGTATTCTACATCGACTTTTGAAGGAAGCAATCCTCATTTGCTTGCTATGATTTGGGAATCCATGGAACACTTAAATATGGGTACTCAACTTGAATGCGGTACCGATTTATCCCGAATACGATTTCAAATCTTACGACTCACCCAACAATCTCTTCTTGCTGTTTTGAATGATGCTTTAAATAACGACCTAATGTTAATTTGTGTTTCTGTTTTTCGACACCAAATTGGTTTTATACAATAAAAATTAATAATCCAAATGTTGTGGGAGAAATTAAAGTTTGTATTTTATGTGAACTTAATTTAACTTGTATCATTGTATATTAACTCCACATTTTCATTTCACCACGCAGATTTGCTCGTTCACACCACTCGGCAAATATTTAAATTCTTGTGACTGAATATTACTATCACTTTCCATAGTAAATCGGTATCAGCTTTCGTTCTTTAAGTCACACCTATAGTCTTTGATTTGTACTACTTAATTCTATGTGAAGAAATCTAACAGCTTTGTATGCTTAAACAGACGACTAGATTTATTATGTGAACAGCGGAATCATCTTACAGTACTTAAAACTAATAAGTTTCTAGCTGCGGTACATAGCTGACATTTGCCGCAGTTAGTAATGAAGTGTTACATACCATCGTAATCTAATCAAGAAGTCGCAATTTTGCGTACTCTTTCAGCCATTAAACGAAATTGCGTGCAATTTTCACCGAGTCGGCAATAGACTTTACTGTCCTTAAGTTAATAAGATGGAAATTAAAAAAAATAATTCAGTGAGAGTAAACAAACTATTAACAAAGAATTGTAGCACCAAAAATTAATTTGAGGCAAATACAGAATGTTAAAGTAGTAGAAAAATCAGTGATAAGCCGTCTTCAAAATTTTCAGTCATGTACGACCTCATTGGTCACCCCTAACCACCCTCCATGTTGTTTTCGCCAGAAGTGGTAGATTGCAACATCCATGCGCTCGGCGCTTAGTTGCTGTTGAGTCCTTGACGTCAGAGGTAACCTGGTGAGTAGATCTTCACGTCTGATATATTCAAAGTGTTTCGCCTATTGCGCCTAACTAACCTCTTCGTTCTTATAATCTTTAATTTACTTGGATCTCTTTATGTATAAATAGTATTAAAAACGTCTGAAGTTATCGCGTGTTAGGAATTCGAGCGCCTCTTTAATTAATATCAAACAGCTTTCTAATAACTAAATATCATGCAACCTGAGTAAATGTTTTAACTTTCTGCTCCTTTCGATTATTTCAAAAGATTTAAAATTGTGTATTGCTAGTTTTGAAAAACTTAACCATAAAAATGGACCTCTAATTTGGAGAACTAAGTGTTTCAACTATTCATCAGCTATATAACTTTGTGATGTGTAGAACAAATTATGTTCATGGTCGCCGACATATTGGGATTGGTTCTTTTTCTTCTGATATATTGTAGGTCCAAAGTGATTTTTCTTATATGTGTGTCCTTTCAATGGAGCAATGCGACTAATACATTTTGAGACTCTTCACATATAGTTTCGTCCGATTTCGGCATTGGCTCGTAATTTACAAGGTTTTGTGTCATCAAATTAACTAGTGTTCTGGACTACAGTTTGAATAGCAGTTTTTCGGATATCACACTTGCATTTCAATTGTGAGAGATGCTATGGAGCATGGATCACATTTAAGTGACATTTTGTTACTAAGTGGACGCGGTGATTCACGCTTAGTGAATTTATCTAAATCAGCAGTTCACATGTTATAGGATTATAGTTTCTTTGGTTATAATTATTACAGATCCGCCTATTGTCTTAATAAACTGTTGGTATTTGTTATGGTAATTTCTCAAAAAAATTCAGACATTTTTTTATGTGCTTTTTTGTGGCTGCTCTTCAAACATATTGGGAGCCGTTCTTTTTCTCTGTCCTATAACTAGATTTTTAAAGCGAAATGGAGCTAAAGTTAGATTTTTTTCTATCTAAGTGAAAATCGTATGTATATGGTTAATTTTTTCCTTACATTGGCTATTTTTATGCGGTTGTGGTATTTAAATCTTCACAGTTATCAAGATCGACTGGAATTAAGAGCATTATGTTATTGCGCTGCGTGAATTTTCAAACGTTTTCACTCATCCCGTGAATGCTTCTTTAAACATTCAACCCTATTGTTGTTTTAGGTGATCATGCTAATATTAGCTCGAATTATAATTTCACTATTTCTCCCAGGAAACTGCGACATTTTTTTCGGTTTGGTTGCGCAGATAAATAATGTTGAGGAAACAGCAGTAGGTAGCTATGCCATTCGCAAATAAACGTAAGTAATTATTAGCTTTAAATACCCGGATTCTTTTTGTTAAGGAAAAATAAGAAAAGCGATTGATTAAACATAGTTATTTAATCTGAGAAATTAGCCAAAATCGGCTTAATACTATAAGTTGTTTTTCGTTTATGCTTATGGCCACCCCCATCGTCGATGTCTTCAGAGGAGTGGTAGGACAGGAGGGTAATGAACGGAGATGTAGTATTCTACATCGACTTTTGAAGGAAGCAATCCTCATTTGCTTGCAATGATTTGGGAATCCATGGAATACTTAAATATGGGTACTCAACTGGAATGCGGTACCGATTCATCCCGAATACGATTTCAAATCATTACCACTCAACCACCAATCTCTTCTTGCTGTTTAGAATGATGCTTTAAATAACGACCTAATTTAAATTTGTGTATCTGTTTTTCGACACCAAATTGGTTTCATACAATGAAAATTACTAATCCCAATGTTGTGAGGAGAAATAAATGTTTGGATTTTATGTGAACTTAATTCAACTTGTATCATTTAGTATATTAACTCCGCATTTTCTTTTCACCACGCAGATTTGCTCGTTCACACCACTCGGCAAGTATTTAATTTCTTGTGACTGAATATTACTATCACTTTCCATAGTAAATCGGTATCAGCTTTCGTTCTTTAAGTCACACCTATAGTCTTTGATTTGTACTACTTAATTCTATGTGAAGAAATCTAACAGCTTTGTATGCTTAAACAGACGACTGGATTTATTATGTGAACAGCGGAATCATCTTACAGCACTTAAAACTAATAAGTTTCTAGCTGCGGTACATAGCTGACATTTGCCGCAGTTAGTAATGAAGTGTTACATACCATCGTCATCTAATCAAGAACTCGCAATTTTGCGTATTCTTTCAGCCATTAAACGAAATTTCGTGCAATTTTCACCGAGTCGGCAGTAGACTTTACTGTCCTTAAGTTAATAAGATGAAATAAAAAAAAATTCAATTCAGTGAGAGTAAACAAACTATTAAGAACTATTAAAGAATTGTAGCACCAAAAATTAATTTGAGGCAAATACAGAATATTAAAGTCAGTAGGCAAATGTAGCGATAGGCCGTCTTCACATTTTGCATTCATGTGCGACCTCATTGGTCACCCCTAACCACCCTCCATGTTGTTTTCGCCAGAAGTGGTAGATTGCGACATCCATGCGTTCGGCGCTTAGTTGCTGTTGAGTCCTTGACGTCAGAGGTAACCTGGTGAGTAGATCTTAACTGTCTGATATATTCAAAGTGTTTCGCCTATTGCGCCTAACTAACCTCTTCGTTTTTATAATCTTTAATTTACTTGGATCTCTTTATGGACAAATAGTATTAAAAACGTCTGAAGTTATCGTGTGTTAGGAATTCGAGTGCATCTTTAATTAATATTAAACAGCTTTCAAATTACTAAATATCATGCATCATGAATAAATGTTTTAACTTTCTGCTCCTTTCGATTTTGTCAAAAGATTTAAAATCGTGGATTGCTAGTTTTGTAAAACTTAAACATAAAAATGGACGTCTAATTTGGAAAATTAATTCAACTATTTGTCAGCTATATAACTTTGTGATGTGTAGAACAAATTATGTTCATGGTCGCCAACATACTTGGATTGGTTCATTTTCTTCTGATATATTGTAGGTCCAAAGTGATTTTTCTTATATCTGTGTCGCTCAATGGAACAATGCGACTAATACATTTTGAGACACTTCACATATAGTTTGTCCGATTTCGGCATTGGCTTGTAATTTACAAGGTTTTGTGTCATAAAATTAACTAGTGTTCTGGACTACAGTTTGAATAGTAGTTTTTCTGATATCACACTTGCATTTCAATTGTGAGAGATGCTATGGAGCATGGATCACATTTAAGTGACATTTTGTTACTAAGTGGAAGCGGTGATTCACTCTTAGTGAATTTATCTAAATCAGCAGTTCACATGTTATAGGATTATAGTTTCTTTGGTTATAATTATTACAGATCCGCCTATTGTCTTAATAAACTGTTGTTATTTGTTGTGGTAATTTCTCATATAATTCAGGCATTTTTTTGATGTGCTTTATTGTGGTTGCTCTTCAAACAAATTGGGAGCCGTCTTTATCTCTGTTCTATAACTATATTTTTAAAAGCGAAATGGACCTAAAATTCGTTTTTTTTTTTTGCTTTCTAAGTGAAAATCGTATGTATGTGGTTAATTTTTTCCTTACATAGGATTATTTTTATGCAGCTGTGGTATTTTAATATTCACAGTTATCAAGATCGACTGAAATTAAGAGCATTTATATTATAGCTCTACGTGAAATTTCGAACGTTTTCACTCATCCCTTGAATGCTTCTTTAATCATTCAACCCTATTGTTGTTTTAGGACGTCATGCTAATATTAGTTGGAATTCTAATATCTCTATTTCTCCCAGGGAACTGCGACATTTTTTCGGTTTGGTTGCGCAGATAAAGATGTTGAGGAAACAGCAGTAGGTAGCTATGCCATTCGCAAATAAACTTAAGTAATTATTAGCTTTAAATGCCCGAGTTCTTTTTGTTAAGGAAAAACAAGAAAAGCGATTGTTTAAAGATAGTTATTTAATCTGAGATATTAGCCAAAATTGGCTTAATACAATAGGCTGTCTTTCGTTTATGCTTATGACCACTTCTCCGTCGATGTCTTGAGAGAAGTGATAGGACGGGTGGTAATGAACGGAGAGGAAGTATTCTACATCGACTTTTGAAAGAAACAATATTCATTTGCTTGCAATGATTTGGGAATCCATGGAATATTTAAATATGGGTACTCAACTGGAATGCGGTACCGATTCATTCCGAATACGATTTCAAATCTTACCACTCACCCACCAATCTCTTCTTGCTGTTTAAAATGATGCATTAAATAACGACCTAATGTAAATTTGTGTATCTGTTTTTCGTTACCAAATTGGTTTTATACAATGAAAATTGCTAATTCCAATGTTGTGAAGGGTAATAAAAGTTTGTTCACATGTTATAGGATTGTAGTTTCTTTAAGGAGAGTCATATGGTTATAATTATTACAGATCTGCCTATTGTCTTAGTTAACTGTTGGTATTTGTTATGGTAATTTCCTGAAAAATTCAGACATTTTGTTGATGTGCTTTACTGTGGCTGCTCTTCAAACATATTGGTAGCCGTCTTTATCTCTGTCCTATAACTAGATTTTTAAAAGCGAAATGGAGCTAAGTTTTATCTAAGTGAAAATCGTATGTATGTGGTTAATTTTTCCTTACATTGGTTTATTTTAATGCAACTGTGGTATTTTAATCTTCACAGCCATCAAGATCGCCTGGAATTAAGAGCATTATGTTATTGCGTTGCATGAAATGTCAAACGTTTTCACTCACCCCCTGAATGCTTCTTTTATCATTCAACCCTATTGTTGTTTTAGGTCATCATGCTAATATTAGTTCGAATTATAATTTCAAATTTCTCCTAGGGAACTGCGACAATTTTTTGGTTTGGTTGCGTACAAAAGGATGTTGAGGAAACAGCAGAAGGTAGCTATGACATTCGCAAATAAACTTAAGTAATTATTAGCTTTAAATACCCGGATTCTTTTTGTTACGTAAAAATAAGAAAAGCGACTGATTAAACATAGTTATTTAATCTGAAATTAGCCAAAATCGGCTTAGTACTATAAGTTGTTTTTCGTTTATGCTTATGGCCACCCCCTTTGTCGATGTCTTCAGAGGAGTGGTAGGACAGGGGGTAATGAACGGAGATGTAGTATTCTACATCGACTTTTGAAGGAAGCAATCCTCATTTGCTTGCAATGATTTGGGAATCCATGGAATACTTAAATATGGGTACCCAACTGGAATGCGGTACCGATTCATCCCGAATACGATCTCAAATCTTACCACTCACCCACCAATCTCTTCTTGCTGTTTAGAATGATGCATTAAATAACGACCTAATGTTAATTTGTGTTTCTGTTTTTCGACACCAAATTGGTTTTATACAATGAAAATTACTAATCCCAATGTTGTGGGGAGAAATTAAAGTTTGGATTTTATGTGAACTTAATTTAACTTGTATCATTGTATATTAACTCCACATTTTCTTTTCAACACGCAGATTTGCTCGTTCACACCACTCGGCAAGTATTTAAATTCTTGTGATTGAATATTACTATCACTTTCCATAGTAAATCGGTATCAGCTTTCGTTCTTTAAGTCACACCTATAGTCTTTGATTTGTACTACTTAATTCTATGTGAAGAAATCTAACTGCTTTGTATGCTTAAACAGACGACTAGATTTATTATGTGAACAGCGGAATCATCTTACAGCACTTAAAACTAATGAGTTTCTAGCTGCTAAAAACATAGTTGACAGTTCCCGCAGTTAGTAATGAAGAGTTACATACCATCGTCATCTAATCAAGAAGTCGCAATTTTTCGTACTCTTTCAGCCATTATTTGAAATTTCCAGCTATTTTCACCGAGTCAGCAATAGACTGTCAATTAATATGATGAAAATTTAAAAAAAATCAAATCAGTGAGAGTAAACAAACTATTAACAAAGAATTGTAGCACCAAAAATAAATTTGTAGCAAATACAGAATGTTAAAGTAGTAGAAAAATCAGTGAAATGCCGTCTTCAAAATTTGCAGTCATATGGACCTCATTGGTCACCCCTAACCACCCTCCAAGTGGTAGATTGCGACATCCATGCACTGGGCGCTTAGTTGCTGTTGAGTCCTTGACGTCAGAGGTAACCTGGTGAGTAGCTCTTCACTGTCTGATATATTCAATGTGTTTCGCCTATTGCGCCTAACTAACCTCTTCGTTCTTATAATCTTTAATTTCCTCGGATCTCGTTATGTATAAATAGTATTAAAAACGTCTGAAATTATTGCGTGTTAGGAATTCGAGCGCCTCTTTAAACCATATCAAACAGCTTTCTAATAACTAAATATCATGCATCATGAGTAAATGTTTTAACTTGCTGCTCCTTTCGATTATTTCAAAGGATTTAAAATTGTGTTTTGCTAGTTTTGATAAACTTAAACATAAAAATGGACCTCTAATTTAGATAACTGTTTCAACTATTTGTCAGCTATATAAATTTGTGATGTGTAGAACAAATTATGTTCATGGTCGCCGACATATTGGGATTGGTTCTTTTTCTTCTGATATATTGTAGGTCCAAAGTGATTTTTCTTATATGTGTGTCCTTCAATGGAACAACGCGACTAATACATTTTGAGACACTTCACATATAGTTTGTCCGATTTCGGCATTGGCTCATAATTTACAAGGTTTTATGTCATAAAATTAACTAGTGTTCTGGACTACAGTTTGAATAGTAGTTTTTCTGATATCACACTTGCATTTCAATTGTGAGAGATGCTATGGAGCATGGATCACATTTAAGTGACATTTTGTTACTAAGTGGAAGCGGTGATTCCCGCTTAGTGAATTTATCTAAATCAGCAGTTCACATGTTATAGGATTATAGTTTCTTTGGTTATAATTATTACAGATCCACCTATTGTCTTAATAAACTGTTGTTATTTGTTGTGGTAATTTCTCAAAAAATTCAGGCATTTTTTTGATGTGCTTTTTTGTGGCTGCTGTTCAAACATATTGAGAGCCTTTTTTTTCTCTGTGCTATAACTAGATTTTTAAAAGCGTAATGGATCTAAGGTTTGAATTTTCTTTTCTGTATAAGTGAAAATTGTATGTATGTAGTTAATTTTACCCTTACTATGTTTTTTTTTATGCATCTGTGGTGTTTTAATCTTCACAGTTATCAAGATCGACTGGAATTAAGAGCATTATATTATTTCAAACGTTTTCACTCATCCCGTGAATGCTTCTTTAATTATTCAACCCTATTGTTGTTTTAGGTCGTCATGCTAATATTAGTTCGAATTATAATTTCACTATTTCTCCCAGGGACCTGCGACATTTTTTCAGTTTGGTTGCGCAGAAAAAGATGTTGAGGAAACAGCAGTTGGTAGCTATGCCATTCGCAAATAAATTTAAGTAATTATTAGCTTTAAATACCCGAATTCTTTTTGTTAAGGAAAAAAAAGAAAAGCGATTGATTAAACATAGTTATTTAATCTGAAATTAGCCAAAATCGGCTTAGTACTATAAGTTGTTTTTCGTTTATGCTTATGGCCACCCCCATCGTCGATGTCTTCAGAGGAGTGGTAGGACAGGAGGTAATGAACGGAGATGTAATATTCTACATCGACTTTTGAAGGAAGCAATCCTCATTTGCTTGCAATGATTTGGGAATCCATGGAATACTTAAATATGGGTACCCAACTGGAATGCGGTACCGATTTATCCCGAATACGATTTCAAATCTTACGACTCACCCAACAATCTCTTCTTGCTGTTTTGAATGAAGCTTTAAATAACGACCTAGTGTTAATTTGTGTTTCTGTTTTTCGACACCAAATTGGTTTTATACAATGAAAATTACTAATCCCAATGTTGTGGGGAGAAATTAATGTTTGGATTTTATGTGAACTTAATTTAACTTGTATCATTGTATATTAACTCCACATTTTCTTTTCAACACGCAGATTTGCTCGTTCACACCACTCGGCAAGTATTTAATTTCTTGTGACTGAATATTACTATCACTTTCCATAGTAAATCGGTATCAGCTTTCGTTCTTTAAGTCACACCTATAGTCTTTGATTTGTACTACTTAATTCTATGTGAAGAAATCTAACAGCTTTGTATGCTTAAACAGACGACTGGATTTATTATGTGAACAGCGGAATCATCTTACAGCACTTAAAACTAATAAGTTTCTAGCTGCGGTACATAGCTGACATTTGCCGCAGTTAGTAATGAAGTGTTACATACCATCGTCATCTAATCAAGAACTCGCAATTTTGCGTATTCTTTCAGCCATTAAACGAAATTTCGTGCAATTTTCACCGAGTCGGCAGTAGACTTTACTGTCCTTAAGTTAATAAGATGAAAATAAAAAAAAATTCAATTCAGTGAGAGTAAACAAACTATTAAAGAACTATTAAAGAATTGTAGCACCAAAAATTAATTTGAGGCAAATACAGAATATTAAATCAGTAGGCAAATGTGCGATAGGCCGTCTTCACATTTTGCATTCATGTGCGACCTCATTGGTCACCCCTAACCACCCTCCATGTTGTTTTCGCCAGAAGTGGTAGATTGCGACATCCATGCGTTCGGCGCTTAGTTGCTGTTGAGTCCTTGACGTCAGAGGTAACCTGGTGAGTAGATCTTAACTGTCTGATATATTCAAAGTGTTTCGCCTATTGCGCCTAACTAACCTCTTCGTTTTTATAATCTTTAATTTACTTGGATCTCTTTATGGACAAATAGTATTAAAAACGTCTGAAGTTATCGTGTGTTAGGAATTCGAGTGCATCTTTAATTAATATTAAACAGCTTTCAAATTACTAAATATCATGCATCATGAATAAATGTTTTAACTTTCTGCTCCTTTCGATTTTGTCAAAAGATTTAAAATCGTGGATTGCTAGTTTTGTAAAACTTAAACATAAAAATGGACGTCTAATTTGGAAAATTAATTCAACTATTTGTCAGCTATATAACTTTGTGATGTGTAGAACAAATTATGTTCATGGTCGCCAACATACTTGGATTGGTTCATTTTCTTCTGATATATTGTAGGTCCAAAGTGATTTTTCTTATATCTGTGTCGCTCAATGGAACAATGCGACTAATACATTTTGAGACACTTCACATATAGTTTGTCCGATTTCGGCATTGGCTTGTAATTTACAAGGTTTTGTGTCATAAAATTAACTAGTGTTCTGGACTACAGTTTGAATAGTAGTTTTTTCTGATATCACACTTGCATTTCAATTGTGAGAGATGCTATGGAGCATGGATCACATTTAAGTGACATTTTGTTACTAAGTGGAAGCGGTGATTCACTCTTAGTGAATTTATCTAAATCAGCAGTTCACATGTTATAGGATTATAGTTTCTTTGGTTATAATTATTACAGATCCGCCTATTGTCTTAATAAACTGTTGTTATTTGTTGTGGTAATTTCTCATATAATTCAGGCATTTTTTTGATGTGCTTTATTGTGGTTGCTCTTCAAACAAATTGGGAGCCGTCTTTATCTCTGTTCTATAACTATATTTTTAAAAGCGAAATGGACCTAAAATTCGTTTTTTTTGCTTTCTAAGTGAAAATCGTATGTATGTGGTTAATTTTTTCCTTACATAGGATTATTTTTATGCAGCTGTGGTATTTTAATATTCACAGTTATCAAGATCGACTGAAATTAAGAGCATTTATATTATAGCTCTACGTGAAATTTCGAACGTTTTCACTCATCCCTTGAATGCTTCTTTAATCATTCAACCCTATTGTTGTTTTAGGACGTCATGCTAATATTAGTTGGAATTCTAATATCTCTATTTCTCCCAGGGAACTGCGACATTTTTTCGGTTTGGTTGCGCAGATAAAGATGTTGAGGAAACAGCAGTAGGTAGCTATGCCATTCGCAAATAAACTTAAGTAATTATTAGCTTTAAATGCCCGAGTTCTTTTTGTTAAGGAAAAACAAGAAAAGCGATTGTTTAAAGATAGTTATTTAATCTGAGATATTAGCCAAAATTGGCTTAATACAATAGGCTGTCTTTCGTTTATGCTTATGACCACTTCTCCGTCGATGTCTTGAGAGAAGTGATAGGACGGGTGGTAATGAACGGAGAGGAAGTATTCTACATCGACTTTTGAAAGAAACAATATTCATTTGCTTGCAATGATTTGGGAATCCATGGAATATTTAAATATGGGTACTCAACTGGAATGCGGTACCGATTCATTCCGAATACGATTTCAAATCTTACCACTCACCCACCAATCTCTTCTTGCTGTTTAAAATGATGCATTAAATAACGACCTAATGTAAATTTGTGTATCTGTTTTTCGTTACCAAATTGGTTTTATACAATGAAAATTGCTAATTCCAATGTTGTGAAGGGTAATAAAAGTTTGTTCACATGTTATAGGATTGTAGTTTCTTTAAGGAGAGTCATATGGTTATAATTATTACAGATCTGCCTATTGTCTTAGTTAACTGTTGGTATTTGTTATGGTAATTTCCTGAAAAATTCAGACATTTTGTTGATGTGCTTTACTGTGGCTGCTCTTCAAACATATTGGTAGCCGTCTTTATCTCTGTCCTATAACTAGATTTTTAAAAGCGAAATGGAGCTAAGTTTTATCTAAGTGAAAATCGTATGTATGTGGTTAATTTTTCCTTACATTGGTTTATTTTAATGCAACTGTGGTATTTTAATCTTCACAGCCATCAAGATCGCCTGGAATTAAGAGCATTATGTTATTGCGTTGCATGAAATGTCAAACGTTTTCACTCACCCCCTGAATGCTTCTTTTATCATTCAACCCTATTGTTGTTTTAGGTCATCATGCTAATATTAGTTCGAATTATAATTTCAAATTTCTCCTAGGGAACTGCGACAATTTTTTGGTTTGGTTGCGTACAAAAGGATGTTGAGGAAACAGCAGAAGGTAGCTATGACATTCGCAAATAAACTTAAGTAATTATTAGCTTTAAATACCCGGATTCTTTTTGTTACGTAAAAATAAGAAAAGCGACTGATTAAACATAGTTATTTAATCTGAAATTAGCCAAAATCGGCTTAGTACTATAAGTTGTTTTTCGTTTATGCTTATGGCCACCCCCTTTGTCGATGTCTTCAGAGGAGTGGTAGGACAGGGGGTAATGAACGGAGATGTAGTATTCTACATCGACTTTTGAAGGAAGCAATCCTCATTTGCTTGCAATGATTTGGGAATCCATGGAATACTTAAATATGGGTACCCAACTGGAATGCGGTACCGATTCATCCCGAATACGATCTCAAATCTTACCACTCACCCACCAATCTCTTCTTGCTGTTTAGAATGATGCATTAAATAACGACCTAATGTTAATTTGTGTTTCTGTTTTTCGACACCAAATTGGTTTTATACAATGAAAATTACTAATCCCAATGTTGTGGGGAGAAATTAAAGTTTGGATTTTATGTGAACTTAATTTAACTTGTATCATTGTATATTAACTCCACATTTTCTTTTCAACACGCAGATTTGCTCGTTCACACCACTCGGCAAGTATTTAAATTCTTGTGATTGAATATTACTATCACTTTCCATAGTAAATCGGTATCAGCTTTCGTTCTTTAAGTCACACCTATAGTCTTTGATTTGTACTACTTAATTCTATGTGAAGAAATCTAACTGCTTTGTATGCTTAAACAGACGACTAGATTTATTATGTGAACAGCGGAATCATCTTACAGCACTTAAAACTAATGAGTTTCTAGCTGCTAAAAACATAGTTGACAGTTCCCGCAGTTAGTAATGAAGAGTTACATACCATCGTCATCTAATCAAGAAGTCGCAATTTTTCGTACTCTTTCAGCCATTATTTGAAATTTCCAGCTATTTTCACCGAGTCAGCAATAGACTGTCAATTAATATGATGAAAATTTAAAAAAAATCAAATCAGTGAGAGTAAACAAACTATTAACAAAGAATTGTAGCACCAAAAATAAATTTGTAGCAAATACAGAATGTTAAAGTAGTAGAAAAATCAGTGAAATGCCGTCTTCAAAATTTGCAGTCATATGGACCTCATTGGTCACCCCTAACCACCCTCCAAGTGGTAGATTGCGACATCCATGCACTGGGCGCTTAGTTGCTGTTGAGTCCTTGACGTCAGAGGTAACCTGGTGAGTAGCTCTTCACTGTCTGATATATTCAATGTGTTTCGCCTATTGCGCCTAACTAACCTCTTCGTTCTTATAATCTTTAATTTCCTCGGATCTCGTTATGTATAAATAGTATTAAAAACGTCTGAAATTATTGCGTGTTAGGAATTCGAGCGCCTCTTTAAACCATATCAAACAGCTTTCTAATAACTAAATATCATGCATCATGAGTAAATGTTTTAACTTGCTGCTCCTTTCGATTATTTCAAAGGATTTAAAATTGTGTTTTGCTAGTTTTGATAAACTTAAACATAAAAATGGACCTCTAATTTAGATAACTGTTTCAACTATTTGTCAGCTATATAAATTTGTGATGTGTAGAACAAATTATGTTCATGGTCGCCGACATATTGGGATTGGTTCTTTTTCTTCTGATATATTGTAGGTCCAAAGTGATTTTTCTTATATGTGTGTCCTTCAATGGAACAACGCGACTAATACATTTTGAGACACTTCACATATAGTTTGTCCGATTTCGGCATTGGCTCATAATTTACAAGGTTTTATGTCATAAAATTAACTAGTGTTCTGGACTACAGTTTGAATAGTAGTTTTTCTGATATCACACTTGCATTTCAATTGTGAGAGATGCTATGGAGCATGGATCACATTTAAGTGACATTTTGTTACTAAGTGGAAGCGGTGATTCCCGCTTAGTGAATTTATCTAAATCAGCAGTTCACATGTTATAGGATTATAGTTTCTTTGGTTATAATTATTACAGATCCACCTATTGTCTTAATAAACTGTTGTTATTTGTTGTGGTAATTTCTCAAAAAATTCAGGCATTTTTTTGATGTGCTTTATTGTGGCTGCTCTTCAAACAAATTGGGAGCCGTCTTTATCTCTATTCTATAACTATATTTTTAAAAGCGAAATGGAGCTAAAATTCGATTTTTTTGCTTTCTAAGTGAAAATCGTATGTATGTGGTTAATTTTTTCCTTACATTGGTTTATTTTTATGCAGCTGTGGTATTTTAATATTCACAGTTATCAAGATCGACTGAAATTAAGAGCATTTATATTATTTCGCTTCGGAAGATTTCGAACGTTTTCACTCATCCCGTGAATGCTTCTTTAATCATTAATCCCTGTTGTTGTTTTAGGTCTTAACACTATAAGTTGTGTTTCGTTTATACTTATGGCCGCCCCTTTCGGCTATATCTTGAGAGGAGTGATAGCACTGGGAGTACTGAACGGGAAGGAAGTATTCTACATGGATTAATGAAGGAACAAATCTTCATTTGCTTGCAATGAGTTGGGAAACGAAATACTGAATATTAAATTAGTTGACAAATGTGCGATAGGCCGAATCTTAAATTTGCATTCATGTGCGACCTCATTGGTCACCCCTAACCACCCTCCATGTTGTTTTCGCCTGAAGTGGTAGATTGCGACATCCATGCGCTTGGCGCTTAGTTGCTGTTGAGTCCATGACGTGAGCTTAAGTTGGATTTTTTTGCTATCCATGTGAAATCGTATGAATGTGGTTAATTTTTTCCTTACATTGGTTTATGTTTATTCAGCTGTGGTATTTTGCTCTTCACAATTATCAAGATTGACTGGAATTAATAGCATTACGTAATTGCGCTGCGTAAAATTTCAAACGTTTTCGCTCATTCTGTGAATGTTTATTTAATCATTCACACCAACAGTTGTTTTAGATCGTCATACTAATATTAGGTGGAATTATAATTTCATTATTTCCCCCTGAGAACTACGACATTTTTTCGGTGTCGGAGAGAAGAATAAGGTGTTGAGGATTGAATAGTAAGTTGCTATGCCATACGCAAACAAATTTTAAATAATTATTAGCTTTAAATACCGAGATTTTAAAAAAAAGGAAAACAAGAAAAGTGATTGTGAATCACGTAGTCTTATATATTGTGAATTTTGCAAATATATCCCAAAAATTTTAGGTTGTCTTTCATTTATGCGAATGGCTGCATCCCTAGTCGTTGTGTTTGGAGGAGTGATAGGACTTGCTGCAATGAACGGGGAGGAAGTGTTCCACATCGATTTTGGATCCCTGGATTTGCTTGAAATGATTTGGGAAGCGACGGAATACTTAAATATCGATAGCCAATAGGAATTCTTACCTGCTTAATCCCGACTGCGAATTCATATCTTACCACTCACCCACTAATCTCTGATTTCTGTTTGGAATGATGCATTAAATTTCCATCTAATAAAAGTTTGTGTATCTGTTTGACGACAGTAAATGGGTATTTAAACCATGAAACTTATTAATCCTAATGTTGTCACTGGAATTAAAAGTTTGGGAAATTATGTGCGCTTAATTGACTTGTATCATAATATATTAACTCCGTATATATATATATATATATATATATATTTCACTATGCAGTTTTGCACGTTTACACCACTCGTTAAGTATTTAAATTCTTGTGAATGAATATTTCTATCACTGTCCATAGTAAATCGTTATTGGCTTTCGTTCTTTGTTTCATCCCTTTCGTTGTTTTGATTTGTACCACCAAATTCTTAATGATGATATCTTAGATCTTTGTATGCTGAAACAGACGACTAGATTTGTTATGTGTTCATGGTAGTATCTGACAGCACGTGGAACTAATAAGGTTCTAGCTGCTGTTCCTAGTTAGCATTTGCTGTAGTTAGTAATGAAGAGTTATGTACCATCCTCATCTAATCAAGAAGTCGCCATTTTGCGTACTCTTTCACCCATTAAACAAGATTACATGCTATTTTCATCGAGTCAGCAATAGTTACTATCTTTTAATTAGCAAGACGGAAATTAAAAAATTCCAATCAGTGATAGTAAACAATTAATCTATATATATAAAGATGAATTGATGTATGTATGTTTGTTGGATGGTTTGTTTGTTATTCATACAAATCTACAGTTTTCATCCGATCTCGATGAAACTTTGCGCACTCTATTATCTGTATAAATAATACTTATTGTCTTATAATATCGAAAAATTACTGAACGGCGATAGACAGCCGCGTATAATGTCTAGGTGTCTCTATTGTCTTTCGATACAGCGGTCGGGTAGCTCAATGGTTGAAGAGGTTTATTACTCCAGTTTGGATTGTGGTCTCGGGTTCAAATTTCCTTGAAGGCAATTGCTTTTGATCGCAAGAGTCACACCTGGGCCGTCGGGTATTCGGATTGTATATATTTAATTTAATTTAATTGCAATGGATCACAGGCTCCGGTGGCAATTTCCCTACACACCCATCTTCCCCCTATCCTGCACCTACCTACATTTGCCCTCTACAAATATTATCTTTAAATTCTTTAAAAGTTTTCGGTAATTATTCAACATTTCTCTTGGTAACTCATTCCAATCCTTGACACACTTACCTAAAAAAGAGAATCTTCCCACACCCATGTGCCTGAAATCGAGTGCCAGCTTGTGGTCATGGTCATCTTTTCCCTTCCATGCACTACTATTCATACCTATTGCAAAATCTTTCCATGCCTCATCGCCAGTATATGCCCTGTACACTCCCATGACCCTTCTCATCCTCCTCCTGTCTTGCAATGAATCCCATTACAGCTCCTTTATCATATCCGTCACTGATTACATTCTGCGATAATTTCCAGAAACAAATCTAGCAGCCCTTCTTTGCACCCTCTCCAACTCCTGTCTTTGATACGTAAAATGAGGGTCCCATACTACACTACCATATTCGAGCAATGGTCTCACCAAAGTTTTGTAACCCAATTCCTTAACTTCTCTCGTAAATCCCCTCAGCACTCTCTCCAACAAGTGCAGAACTTTGAAACCTTTTCCTACCACCTGTCCTATGTGTCCTGCCCAGTTAAGTTTGTTATCAAAAGTAATTCCAAGATATTTACATTTCAAGTCTTCAGAAAGCAATTCTTTCCCCACCTTATATTCATAATTAACCTTTTGTTTTTTATTTGTGTATCTAATAAGCTGACTCTTCTTTGCATTTATCTTCATTCCATGTTTACCAACCCAATTAGATATCCTGTCCAGATCACCCTGCAACTGTTTACATTCCTCTACCGTTTTGATTCTTTTATACAGCATTATGTCATCTGCAAACAATCTAATTTCAGATAGTAAACAATCAACACAATTATTCATTAGAATAATGAATAGCAAAGGTCCCAATACGCTACCCTGTGGCACACCCATTTTTACTTACACTTCTTTTGATACTACATTTCCTACCCTAACTTTCTGTTTTCTACCTTTTAAAAAATTTTCTACCCAGCAAATGACTTTCTTATCCACTCCAATGGTTTTTACCTTATTTACTACCATTTTATGGCTTACTCTGTCAAACGCCTTAGACAGATCTAGTGCTACACTATCAATTTGGCATCCCTTGTCCATTTCATCTGAAATATCTTGCATATATCCCACCAACTGAGATTCACATGAATATCCTTGCCTGAAACCATGTTGCCTGCTTGAAAACCACTTCCTCACATATATTTCTGATGTGGTTGCATATCAATCATTCCATTAATTTACCTACCACTGATGTCAAACTAATTGGCCTATAATTCTCAACTCTATTTCTCACCCCTCCCTTATGTACCGGTACTACTATTGCACTTTTCCAGTTCTGTGGTAAGCAGCAAGTGTCTAGACTCAATTTAAATAATATTTCAAGATAAGGTACAATGTCACATCCGGCTATCTTTAAGATATCTGTAGTAATATTATCTTCACCAGCCGCTTTATTTTTTTTTCAGCTTTCTTATTTCCTTCATGATTTCCTCAGGATGGATATCAAATTTTTTACTATCGTCATTTCTAATTGTGTTGTTAAGCTCGTTCTCCGAATTAGACCCTCCAGTTTCTGATTCATTGTCCCTAATGCATTCACTGAACCAGTTACTTAAAATCTCTGCCTTTTTCAAATCGTCAGTAACTTCTTCTCCATCCTTATCTATAAGTGTCTCTACACCCTCCCTTCCCCTCAGTTTCCTGATATAGCCATAGAAATTTCTAGATGCATCAGTCATTGGTCCTCCTGCACTGACAATAGTCTTCATAAACCCATCTTTATCCATTTTCTTTGCTGTTATTAAGTCCTTGTTTAGTTGTTTCAAATATTCCCTACTACCCTGCTGTCTCTTAACTCAGTTATGTTCTTTTCTTACCAACCTCTTTAACCTCCTCACTTCCCTATTATAGTACATAGGTTCTCTACTTCTCTTTATTTTCTGCTTTGGAATAAATTTTTCCTCCCCCTTTCTTATTATCTCCTAGAACTCTTCCCACCTTGACTCTATTGTACCTGAGCCTTCCTTCCATTTGCTGAATTGTTCTCTGAAATATCTCTTCAAATTTGAAACCTGTGCCTTTTTATAATTGTACCTATTTCCCCCTTCAATTTTGGCTGCTGGTTTACTGAATCCTATAATATCCATCAGAACTGCTTCATGATCACTCATTCCTTCAGTTACTTGATACCTCAAAAGATTTTCATCGGCCTTAATTAGAAATATATCCAAAATATTTTGTCCCCTAGTATTTTGCTCAGCCACTTGTGTAAATCCTCCTTCCCTTATTAAGATATTTGCAAATCTTTGTTCCCTTGTGTTATTTATCTTATTCCCTTCCCAGTTTACACCTGGTAAATTTAAATCCCCGCCGATGATGATCATTCTATTCTCGCCTCTGAAATCTGAGTATGAATTTAATTTCTCCCCAAGAGCCTCATCCTCTTCTGTCATTCTTCCACTGCAGGTAAACAGCCAACACTCTGATTTTTTCTTTCTTGTTACCCCAGAAATCTACCCCAAGTAACTCATGGTCTTGATCTATGAACGCCAGTGAACTGTGGTAGTTTTTGCTCACTAGTATGAAGACTCCTCCACCAATTGCTCCTCTATCTCTGCGGTACACTCTGTAACCATCAGCAAAAACCTCACTGTCTAGTACTTCTTCTTTTAACCAACTCTCTACCCCAATTATTACTTGTGGTTCGTGCATCTCTATTAAGTTTGCAAATTCTATTACTTTGTTCATTATACTTCTACAGTTTACCATTAACACCCTTACTACTGGCTTTACATTTTCAGAATTTATCTCCTCTTTCCCAATTTTACCACAGTCAGTTATTGTTTCAGCCATTCATCTATTTCTTTAATATCTGTGACTTTCTCCATCGCGAATCTGCAATCAGTACCACTTTGATAATCTATTTCTGTCCCTTCACCAGCAGCCCCTAACCTAAAAAAGGCACAGTCCTGACCCCATCATCACTGGAAACGGGCTCCCTCACTGCTTTAGCTAACAACTCAGAAAGTACTCCCTTACCCCTTCTATTTAGGTGTAGGCCATGCCTAGTGAAACCCCACCTACCAATGGTGTTCACAGGCACAACCCCCAACACAGAACTAATGCCTTTCCCAAGTAGCACTTCCGTTTCCACATTAACCCGCCTCACAGCATAGTTCAATTGTGGCCGGTCATGGCGACTTAGGACCTGAATGAGCTCCACCCTGGTATGCTGTGCCTCCTTCACCACCTTCCTCAGGTCACTCTCTATACTATAACTCGCGTTTCTATCAATACTATTTCCCGCACCTCCCACTATCACTACTCTATCATCCTTAGTGAAACTCCTACTAAGGGAACCTATATCCTCTATTACCTGGCCTAATGTTGCACTAGGTTTGAAAAAACTTGTGACCTGATATCCTGTACCTAACTGATCCTGCAGAAGAGGGCCTACACCTCTCCCATGGCTACTACCTAGCAGCAGAACCCTTTTTTTCCTATTCTTGCCCTGCACGCCCTTATTCCTAAAGGTCTGCTGCATCTTACCTACTCCTACTCCTACATGAGGCTCTTCTCCTTCTGACTCTGGCAACAGGTCAAACCTATTTTTTCCCACAATTACTGAAGTGTCTGGCTTGTTCATCCTGTTAACCATGGTTCTCCTACGACCTGTTACCAGCTCCCACCCATCCTTATCAACTTCCTCCAACCCACTATCTCTACTTTCTGCCTCTACAGCTTGAACCTCGACAAGCTCAGCCCCCACAGGCTGTGCCTGTGCAGTCTGAGCCTCCACAGGCTGAACCTCCACAGGCGAGGCCACCACTGACCACGCCTGCAGAGGCTGAGCCTCCGCAGGACGAGCCTCAAGAACCCTGATCCTTTCACGCAACTCCCTAATCGTTTCGCCCATCTCCCACATCCTATCATCCCTAAGACACAGTGAACAAAACCTTGGGAGAGCCTCATTTATTTCCCCCGTTTCCTCTTCCACACAAGCCCAGTGAAACCACTTCTTACACCAACTACAACCCATCCCCTTCGCAACGTACCTACGACAGGCGCCACAGTTTCCAGTCATGATTTTCCCAAATACTTCAACCATCTTCTAAACAAACCTTAAATTTATTTGATAAAGTAGTCTTATAAACTTTATACTATATTTTTTAACGTTTTTTTCTAAATATGATAGGCGCTATACTCGACTAACTGTTGAATTGTTATATATATTTAATTTGATTGAAGTTTTATGAAAAACGACTAGGTAATTAAACTACTTAAGAACCAATGAATAAAACTTAAGCTAATGGATTTCGAAACAAACTTAAGATGGTAGGTCGATACTATTTAGTGCTAATGTGGATAGCAACTATTTTGTTACTTATGAAAGTTAAAAAAAAAGGTAGGAAATTTTTTATAAATATATATATATATATATATATATATATATATATATATTAGATGGCAATTAAACACTATTAAATTTCAGACAGAACACGTAAATTATTAGAACGTACGTTTTTGTTATCCTAAACTTGATTTCGATATCGATAGTCGAACTTAACGATGATGTAACCTATGTGAGTAACTAAATGCTATATATGAATACTTATGTTTATTATTTATTATTTCCAGTTGATTTTATTACTATTCCGGAACTAATTAATACAAAGTGAGGGGGTGCAATGCGAGGCAAATCGTAGGGAGTCTTTTCTTTTGTTACGTTTTCACAGTTAAATGTCTTTACCGATATTGACGGAATATGACAAGAAAATCTGTAGGGAGTGCACAGGATAATTTTTTTTTTTTCAGTATGATTAACATTTGTAGTCACGAAATTTTGAGAACTTATCGAATGGTGACAGAGACAGATGTATATATTAGTCTGTAATGTTACGTCGCTTGCTTAAGCTATACTTCTCGCGCTTTATGTTAGTGTGTATAGTTTGTTTATAAATTTCGTTTAGAGAAAAAACCTATTATTTAGTATAGAAGTCGATTTTCTCTGTCCTTTTACTCTGTGTCTGCTTAAACGTTTCTGGCACCAGTTTATATTACCTTCATTTTTGACATGCCTTGCAGTTGTAAACTGGCCTAAATTGAAGCACGAGCAGCTAAAGTTATTAGAACCCAAGAACTGGATGCTCATGCTGAAGAAAGAAGAAAAGTCCAAGCTGAAATAAAGCTGCCCTCCCCCCCAACACACACACACCCTCATATTCGTTTGTTTTTAAATATGGTGGAAATTAATTCTCTTCAAGAGAAAGGTTCGATGGTAGAATAAAATAGTGAAGGCTTTCCGGTCATTATTATGCCGACTCGGTGTTGTTTCGGATCAATCCTTCGCTACCAGCTACTTTCTATATCCAATTCTGGCAAAGAAATTCTTAATCCACGCGTACGAAATCACCGGTATCAGCTAGTTAACAAATAATTGTTGCACCTAAAATTAATCTGTAGCAAATACATTATGTTTAAGTAGTAGACAAATCTGTGTTAGGCCGTCTTCAAAATTTACAGTCACGTGTGACCTTGTTGGTCCACCCTTACCACCCTCCATGTTGTTTTCGCCAGTAGTGGTAGATTGCGCCATCGTTGCTCTAGGCGCTTAGTTGCTGTTGAGTTCTTGACGTCAGAGGTAGCCTGGTGACAAGCTCTTCACTGTCTGATATATTTAATGTGTTTCGCCTATTGCACCTAACTAACCTCTTCGTTCTTATAATCTTTAATCCATTCGGATCTCTTTAGGTATAAATAGTTTTAAAAACGGTAGTTCTTTTCATCTTGTATGTAATTGGAGCACCTCTTAATTAATACTACGCATCTCACTAATTTCGAAACGGCGTTTCGCATGCGTAAATGTTTTAATTTTCTGCTCCTTTTGATACTTTCAAAAGATTTAAAATTGTGTATAGCAAATATGCAAACTTAAACATATAAACGAACCTCTAATTCGGAGAACTTTTTCAACTATTTCTCAGCTATTTAAATGTGTGATGTGTGGAACAAAATTATGTTCATGTTCCCCGAGAATTTGGGAATAATTGTTCTTCTTCTGATATATTGTAGGTCCAAATTGATTCAGCATATAGGTGCGTCCTTCAAAAGAGCAAAGGCAGTAAGAAGCAACATTTTGAGACTTTTCGCATATAGTTGTCCGATTTCGGCATTGACTCGTAATTTACCAGGTTTTGTGTTCTAGACTACAGTTTGAATTATAGTTTTTCGAATATCACACTTGCATTTGACTTGTGTTGGATGATATGGGTTTGGATCAGAGTCGAGTGACATTTTTTACTAAGTGGAAACCATAATTAACGGTTAGTCCTTTTATGTAAAACATCAGTTCACATGTTATAGCATTATAGTTTCATTTACGAGTGTAATATGGTTATAATGATTACAGATTATTGTCTTAATTAATTGTTGGTATTTGTTACGGTAATTTCTCAAAACAATTCAGACATTTTGTTGATTGAGCTCTATTGTAGCTGCTCTTCCAACATATTACGCAGTCTTTATCTTTCTCTTATAACTAGTTTTTTGAAAGTGAAATGGAGCTAAAGTTTGATAATTTTGCTTACTTATGGACCTACCATAAGTTATGGTACGTTCCTAAATGAAAATCGTATGTTTGTGTTAGTTTTTTCTAACACGCAGCAAATCAGTGTTCAAAATTTGTCAACTCATTGTCTACTT
>JARYHS010008075.1:33182574-33288531 GCA_031002005.1 Vandiemenella viatica
AAACATCGATAAATATCGATTAAAATTAATTTTAGTTGACATAACTTATAAAACATTTTCCATGACATGAATGAAACTAATATTTAATAGACTCTCCCTAGCTCATTTACTCGTGTTGTTGTACGGTGCAGAGCGAATTGTGATTTACATATAGCTGACATGCAGGTAGATTCAGTTCTTTACCCAGTCTAATCTAAGAACCATGATTCATGGACACACATTAGTGCTACTGACAATTCGAATCCTATAGTTCCACAGCAACTTTCTTCCTTTTATTCTTTTTAAAAAATTAATCAAGATTAGTATAAGTGTGAAAAACATATTTAGTCGGCTACGTTTAGTACTATTCTTCCTCTACATAAAGAGATTTTTTTCACATCACTTTCCATCCACCCTAAAACTACGGCGCCAAGTTTCAATTTAGTCAAAAGTTGAAGCGTAACCCAGATACAGATGGCGAACTTTTTACATTCAGATTGTCAACAAAATAGCTTAGGCGCTTTTTTGGAGACTATAGGCGGCCTGCGCTGCTCTATCGGAATAAGTTTTCAGCCACAGATAATCCAAAATTCTATTCGCACACCGCATAACTGTGTGACACATACACTCGTAACTTGACAGTATATTCTCAGAGAATGCTCCAGAGCCCCGAAAAACGATAATCTGTGAAGTCTGTGGATAAATTTAAAGAAATTTTAAATCTATACTTAAAAATAGTTTGGTGTTTGGTTGTGTCTTGATAACTGTAAGCATTAAAATGCTGACTAAGATTTTAGAATGACATGCGCTGAATCGAAAAAATTCGGAAGGGCAGTTTGGTTGAGGGTGTTACAGTTCCACAATACTGAACACGATGAGGTAAGAATCTGCATCGGTTATTCTCATTACGATTTTTATACAGTTTTCCGTATTCATCCATGAGAATTCTGTGAAATATTGTCGCGTTGCAACCGGGGCAGGTGTGAATTCGAAGGTTACTTGTCAATGAACACAGCACTTAAACTGAGAACAGGTTTATTGAGAACTCAAACATACACGCAGCACTGACTGCCTCTTGGGCAGAATGCTCTTCTATTTATACACAGATAGAACGTACTAGAGATTACAAGAGTAGTTAACAAATGAAATGTGTAGAAGTTACAAGTGACCTTAGGAAACATGTAGAATCTTCTGGAAATAATAAACAGAATTAAATAATTTTTGTCAGTGGGCGGGATTGAACCGGCGACCTTCGGTACCGCAATTCGTGACGCTACCCGCTGCGCCATGCTGGCAGACGGTACACTGGCGTTCATGCGGCATTGCTCCCTCTCCTGAGGAAAACAGCGTCCCGCTGTTAGATTTCTTTTGGGGCACGCTGAAGTGTCCTGGATCTTGATCTTGTCGTGGGTCCTCTGTATGGCAGTTCTGGAGGGCCCCTCCCGGTTGTACTATTATCTTCCTGTCCGACTTCCTCAGTATCCAAACCGTCCTCAGAGTCCTTGAACAAGAAGCTGGTTGTGCCTAGCTGCTCGTCAGGATTGTAGTAAGGCTTCATGCGGAGGACGTGAACAATGTCCCATCTATCAATTGAAACTCTCCTTTGGCCGGTTCTCCTTTCTCCAAGGCGTCTATGGTTCTTAATAACTCTGAATCTTCCCTCTGTTCAGCTGCAACGTCACCTAATTCAGCGAGGGCTGAAATTCCATTCATGCTGTTGTGTTCTATTAAAGGGTTCCTTGAAAGGCTGTCGGCATCCTTGTGTTTGCGTCCGTTTTTGAATACCACCGTGACGTCGTACTCTTGAAGTCTAAGTGCCCATCTTGCTAGTCGACCTGATGGATCCTTCAAGCTGGCTAGCCAACATAAAGAATGGTGGTCTGTCACGATGGTGAAAGGTTTGCCGAATAAATACGGACGAAACTTGTTGATAGCCCAGACAACTGCGAGGCATTCTTTCTCGGTTGTAGAGTAGTTTATCTCGGGCTTAGAGAGTACTCTTGATGCATAGGCTATCACCTTCTCAGCACCTTCCTGAATTTGCACAAGCACTGCACCGATCCCATAACCGCTGGCGTCAGTGTGAAGTTCAGTTTCTGCATTCTCGTCGTATAAGGCTAGAACTGGTGCGGAAGTTAGAGCCTCCTTAAGTGCCTGGAAAGATCTTTCTTTAGTTTCATCCCAGTAAAACTTGGCGTCTCCCTGCAAAAGTTCTTGCAGTGGACGTGCCATGTTACAGAATCCTTTTATGAAACGCCGGAAGTATGAGCACAGCCCAAGAAAGCTTCTCACATCACGAATGTGCTGAGGAGTTGGAAATTCCATGACTGCCCTTACTTTATCTGGATCAGCGCGGACGCCATCTCCGTTGACCAGGTGCCCCAGGATTTTTATCTCTTTGGCGACGAAGAGGCACTTCTTCGGATTGAGGCGGAGTCCTGCAGTCTGAACACACTTCAGCACCGTTGACAGGCGACTCAGATGTTCTTCAAATGTTTTCGAGAAAACAACAATGTCATCTAAATAACAAAGACACGTCGTCCACTTAAGGTGTCGAAGTAAGTTGTCCATCATGCGTTCGAATGTGGCCGGAGCGTTGCATAATCCGAATGGCATTACTTTGAATTCATAGAGGCCATCAGGTGTAATAAAAGCCGTCTTTTCTCTGTCAGCTTCGTCAACCTCGATTTGCCAGTAGCCTGTCTGCATGTCCATGGTTGAGAAGTATGTAGCTCCTTTCAAGCAGTCTAAGGCGTCGTCGATGCGCGGCAGTGGGTAGACATCTTTCTTTGTGATTTTGTTCAGCCGCCGATAGTCGACACAGAATCGCCACGTACCATCCTTCTTCTTTACGAGGACCACCGGAGATGACCAAGGACTCTCCGAAGGTTGAATAATGTCATTATGCAACATCTTCTCCACTTCCTCTCGAATTATTCGCCTTTCGACTGGTGACAATCGGTACGAGCGCTGGCTAATGGGCGGATGATCCCCAGTATTGATACGATGCTTTATCGTGGGCCGTTTCGTCTGACCCTTTTATTTGCTGGGGTGTGAATACACCAGAGAATTGGCGTAGTATAGCTAACACCCGGTGGTGTTGTTCCTTGGTCAGGCCGGACCCTATTGGCAGTTCCATAGTTGTTTCCTCCAGCGTGTTGTCGGTACTAGTAACAGAGCATGGATCTTCGTTAATGACGTTGAGCTCGCCCTCCTGGACTGGTTCAGCTGTCCCTATGCACATTCCCTTGGGGATAATTTGTGACTGCTCGTGACAGTTGGTGATCCAAATGTCTCCTCGACCACCGATAATGCTTATGATAGCCGCTGGTATGTAGATTTCTTTCGTGAGCCTAATAAACTTTCTACTATCGACAAGCACTTCAAGGTTGCGGTCGTCCGTGTTTTGACTGGGACTCTTCTCATTGCGAACGGCGGGATTGTCACGTTGTCAACGGCGAATAACTTCCCAGAAGATTCTGTGTTACGTGTACCCGTCGCAACGACTTCTTCAATTTGCAGCTCAGACTGTTCCACAGTCAATGACAGCTTGGGATGCCTTAAGGAAGTCCCATCCAAGGATGACATTATGACTACATTCTGTTAAAATGACAAATTCAACTGGCTGGGTCCTGTTGTTGATGGTTATTCTCGCGACACAAGCTCCAGCTGGCTGGACGTACTTTCCATTTGCGACCTTTAGCACAGTTGCCCCCGTATCACGGAACATTGTCTTCTTTAGTGTGCGACGATAATTGTCCGACAATACGGAGAAAGAAGCTCCTGAATCAACCAGCGCCCGGACAGGTTGGCCGTCGATTATAACGTTGATGAGATTTCCCGACATCTTAGTGACTGTCATCCATGGAGGATTTTCATCTGCGGCGGCCTCACCTCCGTAGATGGTCGCCTTGCTTAGTTTTCCTGCGTGCGGCGGCTAGGGGAGCGGCTGGTAGCTCTGTCCGGCGACGATGAACGGCAAGCGGCGCGTCGGGGATCGACCTCGTCTAGGGTACGGCGATGGGCTTCTTCCCGTAGGTCGACCGAACTCGTCAGCGGGTGGCTGCCTGGGGTAGAACTGTTCTGATGGCGGACGTCTTGCGGCAAAATAATCGTCAAATACTCGTCTTCTCTCTCTGCAGTATCGTACGACATGTCCAGGGCGCCCACAGTGGAAACATACTGGCGCGTTGTCTTCTGTCCTCCAGACGTCCGTTCGTCTGCGGGACGTCATAGGTGCCGGAGGATTTGGTTGTGGCCGTGTCGGCCGGTTCCTAGGCTGCCGTTTGGCAGCTGCAGCATACGTCATATCAGGGCGAGGCCATTCTTCACGTCGAGTGCGATTGGCTCGGCAGACAGGAGCTATTGTCTGAAATACCTCTTTTTCCGCCGCGTCGGCTCCTTCATGACCCACTGGGCTTACATCATGGCCATGATCTGATGCTCACTCGGTTCAAGAGTCCCAGCTGCCATGAACTGTTGTAATACTTCTCTCACAATTTGTCGTATGAGAGACGCAAAGTCGTGCTGGTCTTCCACAACTGCCATAGGGACTACGTTGGGAAGTCTGTCATACTTCTTTCGCCCAACCCTCCTTTGTTGCATCTCCTCAATCCGCTGGCACCACTTGATGAACTCTTCCGTCGTAGCGACGTCTTTTATCAGAAGAGCTTGGTACATGTCTTCTGCAATACCTTTCATTAGGTGCGTGATTTTGTCGGCTTCAGTCATATTCGGGTTGACTACGTTGCATAGGGCCAAAACATCCTGTATGTAAGATTGCGTCGGCTCCCCATGTTGTTGGGCCCGGTTCTTCAGTTGTTCTTCCGCCGAGCGGATTTGTCGCTGGTGGTCCCCAAACGTTTTCTTAAGTTCCGTCTGGAACATTTCCCAGTTATTCAGTTTATCTTCGTTGTTCTCGAACCACTGCTGGGCGGTTCCGTCCAGATAGAAATAAACATTTGCCAAGCACATGGTATGATCCCACCTGTTGTACTTGGCGACTCGGTCGAACCCTTTTAGCCATTTGTTAGGGATCCTGTCCAGCGTCTCCAGAGAACACCGATGGGTGTCGAATGTGCAGCTGGCTTGCCGCCATGGGTTTCCTAATGACGCGGACTTTCGGAAGGACGTACTGAGTATATCCTTTGTAGTCCGGTTCCAGTCCGTGTAGGCGGCGACTTTTACGTTGCCTAATCGGAGCCACGATGATGCAGCTGTTGCACAGGGTACCCGGCGCCTCCACCAAACTATGTCGCGTTGCAACCGGGGCAGGTGTGAATTCGAAGGTTACTTGTCAATGAACACAGCACTTAAACTGAGAACAGGTTTATTGAGAACTCAAACATACACGCAGCACTGACTGCCTCTTGGGCAGAATGCTCTTCTATTTATACACAGATAGAACGTACTAGAGATTACAAGAGTAGTTAACAAATGAAATGTGTAGAAGTTACAAGTGACCTTAGGAAACATGTAGAATCTTCTGGAAATAATAAACAGAATTAAATAATTTTTGTCAGTGGGCGGGATTGAACCGGCGACCTTCGGTACCGCAATTCGTGACGCTACCCGCTGCGCCATGCTGGCAGACGGTACACTGGCGTTCATGCGGCAATATCTCAGTTTCTGGCACAAAAACAAAACGCTTCACAAAAAAATTAATATGCATTCCACAGTGCAGTAATGGAGAAACCTGTAGTTACTTCCCATCCAAACCATCCCGTTCGTCCTTCCTCATCCCTATCCTGGTGATACACATGTATGACTTAACCTAAGTTCGCGTTATCCTAAGATTCTGAAATCAAAAATGAAGGATAGAGTGGAAGGATATAAAATAATGCGTTATATACTCAAAATTGTCATTTTTTTAAATCAGGTCCATGTGGAATAGGAGAAGGGGCATAACTTCAAGTAAGCAAATTAAAAAGATATACATGGCTCTAGAATTATAAAGGGACAAAATTAACTTTAATTAACCGTAAATAAAGTAACTAATACATGTATTGCCAAACGATTGAGAAATTATACACAGTTAGTATAAGGATAGTTAAGTTTGATGAACAGGCAACATTAGACGTATATTAAGCAGTGATAACCAGCTGGAAGACTTGAATAATGTTTAATACCTAATTTTGTTGATTTCGCAGTTCAAGCTATGTTCTGGACGTGGTATCATCATGTTAAAGAACAGCATTAACGTATTTGTAACTGACATTTAACGCAGTTAGTTGGAGGTGAATAATGTCTTCCTATGACTGAAACAACACAAACGCTCAAAAATGAAAAATCGAAATGAGTTACACTCAAAACATCCTTTTTTATTATAATCAGTCTCTCGTATATTTTCATGCATTACTCCACACCCAATACATCCTACGTCCTGTTATCTGCTTCATATACCTAATCTTTGTATTCCTCTTCAGTTCTTTCCTCTAATTGTTCCCTCCACTAACCAACTAACCAATCCGGTACGTTTTAAACTGTTACCCACCAACCTGTCTCTTCTTTCTGTGAGACACTTTCACAAACTCGCCCATCATTTCGTACTTTATCTGTCCACTTAATTTCCAACACTCTTCTTTAGCACCATCCAAAATCCCAAATGCTCTAAACGCCCCCTAAAGCCCCAACAACAATAGATTTTTGGTAATTCTAAAGCCCATGATTCACGACCATAAAGTTCTAAGCTCCATACATACAGTTTTAGAAGGTTCTTTGTGAGTTCTAAATTAACTAAAAGATTTCTAATTTTCAACAAGGCTTTTTTCCCTAATGCTTTCTGCATCTGACATCATTGTTGAATCCGGCATCAGTCGTTTTACTCCTTAATAGAATTCACTCCTATTTCATCTTATTCTGCTTCTATTTTTGCTGTATTTAGTCACTTTTATGTCTTGCTTTGGCTTATATTCAGTTCAAATTGCGCTCAGTATTTTGTCATACTATTCAGAAATTTCTGAATATCCACTGTTCAGTTATTAGGACAATGTCATCAGCAACATACTGATTGATTCTCCAGCAATACTTTTGTCATAATTTTTCTTTCACTTTTTCAATGCTTTCTCTTCATACAATTTAAAATTTAGTGGGATAATTACAAACTTATCTCACACACGTTTTAACTTATTGTTATCTCCTGTGATTATCTTATTTAATGGCCTTTCGAATCTTATAATTATCATAAATTATTCGTCTTCCTCGTTATTTTTGATCTGAATTTTTTGCAGTTTGGAATATTTTGTTCCACCCAACATTATCAAACGTTTCCTAGATTCCACATATGCCGTAAGATGTTTTTTTTTTTTTTTTTTTTTTTTTTTTTTTTTTTTTTTTTTTTTTTTTTTTATCCGCACTTGTAGTATCTTAAAATCATATGTCCACATATGCCGTAAGATGTTTTTTTTTTTTTTTCATCCGCACTTGTAGTATCTTAAAATCATATGTGTTTCTTTTGTACCCAGGTTCTTCGTAAACCCAAACTGGTTTTCATTCACTATATCTTCTACTATCCTTCTTTGTATTATTCTAGTCAAAAGCTTTGTAGTATATGATCTACATTTTTTCTACTCTACTGTGACACTATCCAAGAGGAAATGAGAATGACAGTAGTGCATCGATTATTTAGTCTCATCCTCTATAAAAATGACAAATAGATTCTTTATTTTAATTCAGTTCTCGTTATGAAGAAACCTATTAAACCGAAACAACATAAAATAATTTCTAAATTTTATTGCGCGCTAATAAGTAACTGCTCCGTGTTTTACTTTTTAATGGAGTTGAACTTTCTCCTTATTTTACAGTTTCCTTAGCCACTAAAGCGCAGAGCATTACAAGTAGAGTTTGTAGTCACCTGCCACTGCTGGAAGCTAATAATCGACGATAATAATATCCAACCGAGCAACGAGACAATGCTGATAAACACACATACAAAAATGTATTGAATTTTCCTGCCAAGACAAAATTCGGATATAAACTGTGTACCGACAAATTTTATTAGTACCAATTATGCCCGATGTGTGGGACATCTGATGGATTATACCAATAACAAAGAATGTTTCAATTGAGTTACGTAGTCTCCTTGTCCTCATTGAGCTATAATTTAAACACATAGAGCTAGTCTTTAACAGAATTCAGAGAATAATCACTTACAGTCTGCAGAAAGCTGAATGCTATTTTTTTTATTTATTTTTTTTATAAAAAGGGATAGAAAATATCTTCTGCGTTTGTCCTTGTTAAGTGATCAGATTCTTCCAACAGTTCTAGACGCTTCCCAGCTTTGCGTTACATCGCTCGGCTTTATGAGGTCGTCACCCTCTTGCCTATCGAGAAACTGTGCCGTCTAGCGCGACTACACCTCAATGTATCATTTCTATCGCTGCTTACTCTTATCAGAACACCAGCGAGAGAAACAAATAAAAAAGTTATTCTTCTGCGAGACTGAAGACGTTTATATCCACTTGTTACTACTGCTCCCAGCTGATGTGAATAAACATTTTATTAAGCTCGCTTTATTGATAAAAAAAATACCCTACACTCAATTGAAGCTCTTATCATGTCAACACATAATACAGATTTAAACCTGTATTACTTTGTTGTTAATATTTCAGTACCAAAGAAAATAACTGATATACGAATGTAAGCATTACTATAATGAAAATTCATCCCCCATCAGGATTACAAATCTTAGCGTATATTACGAACAGCATTTATAAATATTAATATTAATATTAACTGTATTGCACCATAAATATATCTACAAATCTCATAATTTAGTCAGTAGTTATGATTTCCTTTGTTTGCGGATGTTCGGCACGTTGAAAATCTTGGCTTTACTTTGTTGGCATTAAGTAAGATCAACTTGCAGAGTCTTGAGTGACCCGATAATAATTTTTGGCAAGTTATATTCATATAATCCGCATTCGTGCTAAACTCAAAACTATTAAAATTGGTACTTTACAAATCTTTCCGTATTATCTACTCGAAAAGTGAACAAAAATGGACAATTTCGTGACAGTTGAACAGTTGCGAAGACCAGTTCAAGATGCATTCTATGATATCACTGTTATTTATGTCTGTAGACTGCAGTAGCTATTTCTTTGCATCTGTAGAATTTCAGCCTAGTTATTAAACAAGTGATTTAGAATAAAAGTGTCAGTACAAAGCTTATAACAGTGACTCATATAAACAAATAGAGAATCTAATAACTATAATTTTTTGTATCGTCATCATGATGACAATAAATCTGGCTACTCTAATACTTGAATAGCCTTTGAAATAAACAAATCAAACTTTTACATCCATTGACACATCGTCGTATTAACGAAATATTAGAAAGTAAAAAAGAACTTACAAAATATTTTTGTAACATACTGAGCATGTATTTCAAGCCGTGAAAAAAAAAACAAAAAAAAAACCAGTTATAAATAATGAAGAGCTAAGCAAGTGTGAAGGGAAATTGTTGAATTGAGAGTTATTGAACGGTAATTATGGGTGAAAAATCTTAAACAATTAAGATAAAGAAGCAGAGTTTTCATCTGAAAATAATGTGGTAAAATAGAAAATCATGATTTAGAATAACTAGTGGAAGTGCTAATACAGTATGAGATCAATAAAAATATACAACATCTGATAAATATCGATCGACCAAGATCTGAAATAATCTAACACATCCACTTTTACAAATCCTATAGGAACATGCGAAATGTAGATTATTCCTTTATACAAGAGAGTTGAAATTATATGTGACATGCTAGTACGAATACACGGAGAATGAAACGCTAACTATAATCGTCGACGACATGTTGTCATAAATACCAAGCATATACATACAGCTGTAGTTTAAACGACGACTCGAACACACATTTACAAACTATCGAGCAATAGTTCTCACGAAATATACTTGTCAGTCAGATATTTTAAGTCTTAGTTGGTAAAGAAGTAAATGAAATAGTATTCCTGAAATATCAGGAAATTATGTATTGGTGTTTGAAGAAAAAAAGCACAGAAAATGGCTATCAAATTAATGTACAAAAATAATGAAGATAAAAATGAGAAATACAACAAATAAAAAATCCATGTTTCATACTTGAGATTTAAGAGAAATAGGCTACTTTATGTTATAGGGTGCTGGAAAATAATCTCACGTAGCTGCATATTAGAATCAAACCTACAAAATCAGAAAGCATGAAAGGTCATGAAAAATGCCTGGCATTAATGTAAGAACAATAGGGAAACGAGAAATTGGAGAATATATATATATATTAAAAAAGTCAAATATTCTCTCCGTACTAAAGTTAATCGAGAGGTCTAAATATATTCCGACACAAAGCATGTATGATATAACAAAACCATATATGATGGTATATATAGAATCAGATTTATCGAGCAGATTCAACAAACTGGAAATAATTGAGATAATTTTATTTTAAAAATGTTACTTAAAGCATCTCTATCCGAAGATTGAGAGAAAAATATGAGAGAAGCATTCATCGAATTACCACAGACCAAATGAAAACTTGGCAGAACTTTGTAATAAATATGTTTATCAGGTTTATATTGGACGTCTCAATACAAGATTCAAGTTACTGAGAATTTTTAACCAAACTGATAAACACTTCTAAATGACAGAAGTGCAAAAAAACATTAAAAGTTACAGAAGTCTGTGCTATGGCAATTAACAGTAAACCTAACAGGATGTTAATTGAAAGAAAAATAGAAAACATTTATTCCAAGCACTAAAAGAATTTAAAATAAAAATTGGCGTAGTGTGACAGAATGTAATTTTACACCTGGGCGTAAGCTCCAATGCAATTAATTAATAAAATCAACTAGAACCCGCTATAATAAAAAAATCACCCCGCCTATGAATTCAACAGAAGCAACGGCTGACTGTCGAGTATCCGGTATTTACGGTAGTATCTACGGTAGTTCATTGAAGATTAGTGTGAAACAGGTGTACAAACAGTAGATTTGAAAGTTGCAAGATACATCATTGATTATTTGTAAAAGATTCTATTATATAATTTAATGATAAAACCGAGCAGGACAGTCTACTAACAGTGAAAAATAACAAGTAATAAGATTTATTCAACCATTCACTAAAGCTGTATTTAATTTGATTCGCATTGGATTAAGTCAATAGGCATATACAAAACGTGTCATTCGATTTTGTGTTTAGGAAGCGGTTATTAATTGCAGCACAGAAGAAAAAAATAAAATAAACTCTAGATCCAAGAACAATAGGGAATGCCGTATAGAACAGGATGCAATTCCAAATACTCCATCTTCTTCATCATCAAGTGCTTACAGGACCAACGAACAAATATCCCTCTCAACAGATTATGTTCTGTAACTTATTTACATCTTAATGTCGATAAAGCTGTTAGAAATTTGCAAACGGTTGTCTACGAGATGAAATATTATAGGAAAATAAACTGTAACAGAGCCAGTCTCAAATACAACGCAGTACTCTCTTACTGCGCTAAAGTTTTTGCGTTTCGCACCCTTATCGACTTCGAATTTACTACAAAACGTTTAAAAGGAACAGTTCGGTAAAAATTATGAACCTCGTTTGGTGTTTATAACTTTGTGTCAGATATTAGAGTTAATGACGCCAATGGAATAATTTTAGAATTGTTTACAACGACTTTGCTTGTTTGGAACCTTAGACACCAAATAAGAGAACCAGCAACAGTACGGATTGGTTAAAATAGAAAAGAGAAATAAAAATAGATCAAATTACGCGCTTGACGTGAAGAATATGCGTCCAAACCATTATTTGTAGCAAGGAAGCGGACAGTAGGATGGAATCAAGCACACACGACTTTCATTACTCTCACCTGTTGCTTGGGACAGGGTGCGTCCGCGCCTTCCATCAGCTCCAGAATAGCGCACGCGAGCGATAAGTCGCGAAGGCCCGTGCTCTGCCCTGCCATCTAACCATCGCCTCTGCAATCAGGCACAAGGCCAACGGCGAAAACTGTTGAGAGTTAGTAAGTACATAAAACAAAGAAAACTCGAAACTAACACAAGGTATTTTCAAATTAGAAATTTCTTACAGATTTTATTTTAAAAAAACTACCAACTTTCTGGAGCCGCTATGAAAAATTAAAAAAGAAACAATACTGTACGACTACCGCTGGATGGATGGATAGACAATATTGATAATAATCGTTACGCAAGAATCTCATAATGTACGTCTAAAGCAAATGGAAGTCAAAAATACTATTAAGTAATTAAAATGATTTATAATAATTGCAGAAACATAAAACGCAAATTGACTCTATCATTGTTCCGGGAATCAACCGAGTGTACAAAAATGATTAGCGATGGAACTGAAGTGATAAATACCAATGAAAAATCAAAACTGTAGATCATTATCAATTATTTTCAATTTTATGAAGAAAAAGGCAAAGAACATATTCTTTGCAATACGCAGATTTCCAAAATCCGCCGCACGTATTTCTTTCTAAACTTCTCTGTTACAACTGTTTTAAGAGCAAAGGAAGTAAACCCTTAGTTTATTTTATTTTAATCTCTTAGATGCAGTGATTAGTAGAATTTACATTTCTTCACAATACTAGTAAGGTTCCGTGGCCAAAGTAATAAAAATAAAATACTAATAATTTCGTCATCTCCATCCGTCTGTCTGAATGTCTCATGTCTCAGCTACCTTTTCATCGATTATGATGAAATATAATAGGAAGATGCGATTTACTGGTGGCAAAACAGATTTTTAGAAAACACAAATAAACGAAAAAAATAAAACATGTAGTTGTGTACTTTGTGAGACATGAGCTCAAAGCTTCTTTGATAATGTGTTGATCCCCACTTCTCCATCTGATTTTCCAAACATACAACTGAAAATCGAAATACTCAAGGTAATGGCACTTCCTAAGCATAGCAAAAATTCTTTTGTATAAGAAACCTTCATCTTATTGTAGATTTTCATGTTGTTTTATTACTAACAAACTGGCTCTAAATTCCTCCGCATTTGCATCAGTTATAATACAAATTTCTCAGGAAGATGTTTTCACTGATCGTAAAATATATATATATAAACGAAAACAGCTTAGAGGATACATTTTCATACACGCAACAAATGTACACCCACGTTTCTGAGTTTTTGTTTAGACGTTGCATACTTGTTTCCTTTTACATCTGGAACTAATATCTTAATAATTCTATAAATTAGAAAGTTTGGATGGATGGATGTTTGGCATCAATCAAGCCTAAATTGCGCAACAGATTTAAATGGAATTTGGCATGGAGTTAGTATTTTGCCTTGCTAGTGACATAGGACTTTTTAATCCCACAAAAGCCAATAGTTCCTTTTGGAATCGTCATTTTCTATTCGCATTTCCCCAACACCAAAGAGTTTACTACCTTGTAGACGGTACTGCCACGTTTACTCATTGTTTTTTACGCATGTATATCACAAATACTACTTTTCAGAGAACAAAGCAAGAAAGTTCTGACATACCTACGTATGTGAGTGTGTTCAGTTTAAAAGCACTAAAACCAATGTACTTTATAAATGATTGTTCCGGAGCAGGAAAAATAAATCTGTACTCAATCCTAATTTTTTTTAAAGTCCTACTGTCTTTAAATTCATAAGGAGATTTCTTCAGTTGCAGACATGAATTAGTGTAACATCTTAGGCATCACACCGTAATTTTGTTTCAAATATATGTGTCATAAAACAAGAGCAAAATCGAAGTTTTTTTAAAAAAAAAAAGGTAAAATGCTAAGTGTATACCAGCACAAAAGTCGATTCACTAAAAGCGCCAAAATGGTCGTACGTGAAAAGTCGTCGTATTTGTATGTTCACCCCAAATATATCACAGGTTCGGTTCTACCACGGTTGAATTTTTGTTTGTGTGTCTTTTTTTTTTTTTTTTTGCTACTATACACTATCGGTAACATTGCAAATTATTTTTACCAAAATATATCTAATTTCGAAGGCTAAGGCAATTTTGATGAAAAGTAGTACACATTTTTCTCATTAGATGACTAAAAATACTGTAGGCGCAAATCAACATTTACGTACCCCCTGCCGGTTGCCAATCGACATTTAGTTACGTTCCGGAAAAAAGATTTGATGGTCTAGTAGAGTACTCGGGGTTCCCCAAAACAAATTTGCCCGCAGACATTCAATTATGTTTATAGATTGCAGGATTGAAAATAAAAGAACCGAGAACCTTTTGCTCTCCGGTCAGACGCCTTAACCATTGAACCACCAGGTCGTTCAAGAAAACTCTTAAGCTGCGTTTCCACTTCGCGCGGCAAACCCTCGAACATTGGCTCGCGCGGCACCCGCGCATTATGGATATCTACGCTGTTTGCTCGCAAGCCAGTGCGAACATTGGCGCAGTCGAACATGCCGCGCTGCGAGCCATTACATCTCTCGCGCACAGTTGAGACGGGCGTGTCTTTGTCCGAGTCAGCTCGCGCGGCATAGCTACAGTTTGTTACCATGGATAACGAAAAGTTTTGCTTTTTACTACAATTGTACGATGTAAAAGATTTTTTGTGGAACAGCAAATGTGCAGTACCTCCACTACTACCACAACCATCACTTGAAACTCCAACGAATCTATAGAATCGCCAAATGGCATGATTAACGCAAACCGAGCATGGTGCGTGAGCGATGACGCTCTGGCCTCGCATTACGGAGGACGGTGGTTCGAATCCCCGTCCGGACATCCAGAGTTGGATTTTCCATGGTTTCCCCAAATCACTCCATGCGAATGCCGGGATGCTTCCTTCAAAAGGCTATGGTAGAATTCTTTCCCGCTCCTTTTCCCCAGTCATTTCCAGGCTCTAATGACCTCAACGTCGACGAGGTGTAAAACCGTAAGTTAAAAAAAAAGATTAACTCAATACATTTTACCTAAGTAAGAAGTAAGTTCTAGGCAAGAATAGCAACAGAAAATTGAGTAAAATATTATAAAATGGGTATTATTTTTGTATTTACTCATTCTTTCAGAGCTTCACATAATGCATCAAAAATATCTAGAACTATTCTAGAAAATAATTGTTCTGATACTCTAAAAAGGTATTGCAGGCTAGTAAATGAGTCTTACACTGCTAGAAATCTTGAAGTCACAGCGTCTTTGAGTAACTGAAATCTCCTCCCGAAATTGAATGCTCACTTTATTAACACTTGGCTCAATTTATGATCTTAAGAACTCTACAGTTGTCATTCTCTTAAAATTTGTTTATTGTATCCACTATGGCTTCATATCTTATGTCTTCCATTAGTTTCACGCCATACAGTCTATTAAAATACAATTTCCTTATCTACCAATGCACTCGTAAGTTTCTAGTATACAACATGATGCATCACAGTGAAAGTGGCAGCAACTCGTGCACTTGTCCACGATGGCTTCACGAAAAGACCGTGCCTGGATAGTTAGTTATACGCGCAATCCTGGCTGGGTTGCATTGCCGCGCGCGGCAGCCGCGCTCGTCAAAAGAAATTGGAATAACCGGTATGGCGCGCTCGAAAATGGCTCGCGCGGCAGCCGCGCACACTCAATACGCAGCTTTATACTATAACAATCTTCATGAGGATGAAATCGCGGAAAACTGCTAGTAGTTTATATTTTACCCTATTATTAGAACGTGTATCAAATAAACTTCTTATGGTTGCTTAGGTCTTCTTTTGAACTGAAACTAACGTCCTTCAGTAATAATAATAATAAATTTTAAAATAAGAGAACTGTTACCACCTATCCTACGAAAAAATAAAAAAAAGTTAAAATGTGTATTGTGTCATTGGATATGTTATCAAATGACGTTACCAGTAAAAAAAAAGTGCTTATAGAAGCTTTAAAAAATAAACTTGCAATTTATACTGGAAAAACATGAGACCTTGGTTTCTTTTAACCAAAATATTTTATAAATGGCTCCATGAAAACTAATGGCTTTGCTGTTAATTTTTTTACGGATGATTTCGAACATAAATAGCAAGCAAGTTTTCAAGCAATGTACTTCATTCACTACGAACATTCGTCGACTTTTTTTTAAATAAAAAGAAGTAAACGATATTTGGACATACGTTCCTGGTTAACGAAACAAAATTACTGTAATGCCTTATTGCTGATAATTAATACTGCATTACACTTTTCATTCCTATCTAACAAGGTCCTTTTTTTAAAAAAATATAAACAAGTCGGTAGTATGTCGCTTGACCTGGCATTCGGGACGACCATGGTTCAAACCCTCGTAACAACATCTAGATTACGGTTTTCCTTGGATGCCACAATTACTTCAGGCGAATTCCGGGATTGTTTCTGCAATGGCTATGACAATAAAGTCCGTTGTCTCAATACTCTTCAGCCTCTAATGACTTCGCCGTCGACGAGACATAGAGTCCTAAGGAAAGGAATAAGCTAGCAGTGTGAGGGTAGACTTCTACGAATTTCAGCGTGATTTTGCATCAAATAGTAAAATCCTTCATCCAAAACACAGGTATAGTTTAATATAGGATACCTAGCTGCGTTAGTAAACATGAGATGAAGATAAATGCAAAGAAGAGTGATAAAAAAAATTAAGGTTGATTGTGATTATAAAGCGACGAAGGAATTGCTTGTTGAAGAGTTAAAATGTAAATATCTTGGCATAACATCTGATAACAAGCTCAACTGGCCTGGACACATTCGGCAGATAACAGGAAAAGGTTTCAAAATCCATCACTTGTTGGAGAGAATGAAGAGGGGATGTACGTGAGAAGTAAAGGAACAGGGTTACAAAACATTTGCCAGACCATTACTTGAATATGGTAGTGTAGTATGGGATCCACATTTTGAGTTTCAGATACAGGAGTCGGAGAGAATGCAAAAAAGGCCTGCTAGATTTATCTCTGGAAATTACCGCAGAACACAATCAGTAACAGATATGATAAAAGAGCTGGAATGGGATTCATTGGAAGACAGGAGGATGGTGAAGAGAGTCATGGGAGTTTATAAGGGGTATATTGGTGGTAACGCATGGGAAGATATTGGTGTAACAATTAAAACCATTGCATGGAAATGAAAAGATGACCATGACCACAAGTTGGCACTCGATTTCAGGCATAAGTGTGTGGGAAGATTTTCTTTCGTAGGTAAGTGGGCCAGGGATTTGAATAAGTTACCAAGAGTATTCATGAATAATTTACCAAATACGTTGAAACAATTTAACGTTGAAAATTTTGGAGGGCAAAAGTAGGTAGGTACAAGAAAGGGGGACAATGGGGTGTTAGGGAAGTTGCCCCCGGAGCGTGCGCTCCATCGCAATTAAATTTAATTAACTCCTGTTATGTTCAATTGCGTTTAACCGTTGTTCCCTACCTGATATAATATAAATACACGTTTTTGTTTCTTTTAATTCGTTCATTCCTTAAATCTCCATCAGTTGCACTACATAAACTATACAAACGTTTATCATGAATTTTAATATAAATATTACGAGATAATACCGCATTTGAAACGAAAAGGGTTTTAATTTATGTATTTTACAGCCGTAAGATATATAAACAAAATTCTTTCAATTACCTTTAACTTCACAAAAACCGCAATAGGTTGGTGTAAGGTACCGTCGCACTGCAATCGTAACTGCGGAGATTTATAGCAGTAACCATCGTAACTGTCAAGGCACATAAAGTTAACGTATCACTGCGAGTAAGAAAAAAATCACCTGAAAATTTTCCAGACACCACTGAAAAGTGAGAATATATGCTGATACAGCGAGGATTCTAATCTGGAAACACACGACGTGCAAAGAGTCTTGAAAGGGCTGGCAGGCGTGCCTCTTGCAGGGAAATCGTAAGCAAGTGCGCGACCACATTGTAAGCAGGTGATAAAGACTAAAGCAAAAAAACCGCAGAACTGTAGAATGAGAAACATTGCGACGGATCTGGCTACCACCGATCTGAAGACACTACAATCGCTCCAAACAGCATTCATAATGAATTTCTGACAAATAAAGATTATTTAAAAAAAATATTTAGCTGTATTTAAATCCATTATTACATTTCTTGAGCTTAAAACAGAAGGTCTATCCGTTTTCTATGTAGGCCAGAATCAGTTAACTTGCGAGAAGATACATGACTGTGTTACCGAGCGTGTCCAGAATGTTCCTGAAACCAACAGTGAATGATTTTAGCCCTGTGACAAGGAGTCACCCATAAATACGTGACCCGTTAAGGGGAATGGAAGTGGTCAACAAAATGTGACATCGAGCATCAAGTGGAGGGGGAGGGGGATGAGTCACTTTTTAGCACGTGGCGACTGCGCGAGTTCACGCCCCCTGTACCTACGGTATCGCACGTCGGCCGCCATTGACATCCGCCTTTGAGGCGCTGACGAAATACGACTTCCGAAGACTTATTTCTTATGCAGATAACGTTTTGCATGAATAGGTGTCTTCCCTGAAAAAAAAAAAGCGATTTTACTAATACCAGCAATTCTCGTATTTGGTATCATGGAAACGACTTTATCTCGTAGAAGTTAGAAGCACCAGTAAGAAAATCCCTGAGAAACGTGATTTTAGAATATATATATAAAATGTTTAACTATGTACATGCATGAATGTTGTTTAACAAACTGCAGTTGAAATACACTGAATATATAACAAACATAGAGCGGTCTGGGAGCTCAAATGTAACTAGTGGAAGAAAAAGAGAAGTGTTTACGGCACTTGCACTAAAAAAATTCAGGCACCGGTCCCGGGCCTGAATCCTGATGGGGGCAAGAATTCCTAAGAGTTGTATTTGATCATACGAACTACGCCAGATCGTGCCGTCGTTCAGATTCCACGTTAATCTGTAGGTCGCAGAGGAAAGGAACTTACCGCCCTACCTCTGACACAATGGCTTAGTATGCCTCCTCCGGGAGAATCCAGCCAACCTTCGTGTTGTGGACCAAATTACGTTTTTAAAATATGTGCTGTCTATATATCTAATCTATCCATATACGAGCAACTCTCACGTATATGTAAAATTATTGCTCACAATCATCTATAAAGATTTTGATGAAATGTTGCATATTGAGCAGAAATCGACAGACGCCGAGCAAAGATCGGTCACCCAGCTACTCTATTAAAACGCGTATGCACTACTTCAGTGTCTTGACTCCAGTATTAGTGCTCTGTGGTATAATACATCTTTATGGTATAGGAAAACAGCAGGCAAATTTCTATTTATTTGTTGTGCTTCTCCATAAACTGAAACTATTATCAGCGAAATAAATATTTTTCCATAAAATCTAACAATAATTACAGAGGATTCATGTAATTCTCGTTCTTACAATCTTAGAACACACATATTTCATTAAGCAGGAACGTATTTCGCACATACGTCCTTCCATCTTTTCTAATTTAACAAGGTAATTAACAGAATCTAGATTGGATATTATTGCCAGCATTGATCAGTTATTTTTCTCCCTCCATAGTATCGTTATATCTGTCGAGATCGCTATTCAAATTATTTCTGCTATTGCAGAAAGGTGCTGATTTACCACCTCTGCTTGAACAGTAACAGCTGTATTCCAATTAGATTGAAGATCACATTTTCTACATTTGTCTGCCTATAATCGTACATATTCTAGTCTTTCACATGAAATGTAATTTAAGTGTATTTCTAGTAAAAATGCTGTTTCTTCCATGGGTCTTAGATGCTCACAATTGCGCCATCTCGTTTAGCTTCCAACTGACCGACATCAGTTAGATTCGGCACACGAACTTATCTGTTCAACATGACTCTACACGGATCATATAGTTTGAAACAAAGTCTGTTTTGCCACTATGTCTAACAAATGTAAGATAGTACATACATATAGATGGTCATAATTTGTTAAAGCATTTAACGTAAATGTTCTTTAATTCGAAAAATCATTTTCTTTAATCTGAGCTAAATTTTTATTTAATTATTATTGTCACCGAAATCGATATCAAGCTGAAACATTTTACTAGGAGTTTTACTCGTTTTATTTGGTAAATGCATTCGGGTTTTAGATTTTATTGAATTTTCTCTCACACTGTTTCGATAAAACAAATATGCCCATAGAGGAACGGTTAAGTGCAATATATTCGTGCCTTTCACATTTGATCGCTAAATAGTCGTCTCTTATGTTCATTGTATTCATATGTTATAAACACCTATAAGCACTGATATTACAAATGGAAGCATAATCATCTTCGACAATTACCCGGTTTATCTGTTAACTTCCAGGTTATCTGTAATGTAATAGTACATACAGTCAAATTCTTCAGTTTTTTTATTAAAAAAACTATTTTTACTATGGGAATGTACACTTTTATGATCATCACGTTACTACTGGAGACATTCTTTCTTGCCATCATTACTTGTACTAGTTTTATACACTACTCAAACTCTTCCTGTTGTGACCTAATCTCTTTACTCCAGATTTCCACCAAAACTTACTCTGCTTGCTTCATATAGGTTAATCTTTGTTTTGATCAACATTTCCTTTCCGTCTTCGACCGAGCGTGGTGGATGAGCGGTTCACGCTCTGTCCTCGTATTCTGGAGGATGCCGGTTGGAATCCCCGTCCGGGTATCCAGATTTGGGTTTTCCATGGTTTATCCACATCACTCCAGACGAATGCCGGGATGCTTCCTTCAAAAGGCCATTGACGAATTCCTTCCCGTTCCTTGTCCACAGTCCCACCCCGCCTCTAATGACCTCGACGTCGACGAGGCGTAAAGCAATAATTAAAGAAAACCTTTACGACTAATAACAAACTAACTAGTTCAGCATATATAAATACGAATGTATGAACTTCCGCGGTCGTTGTCAATATTATCTTTGTTGTCCGGGTGCAACCGCGTAAATTTTTTGAAACTTGACGTTTTTACCATCATTCTGTGGCTTTCATCAGAGAACCACCACGCTTCATATTTAAAAAAAAAAAAAAAAAAAAAAAAAAAAAAAAAAAAAAAAAAATCATTCCCCTGGCTGCAGACCAGAGTTAATTGTAGAGTTAATTACTCGCCTCCGCCATTCTAAAAATTAATATTTATTTTTGTGTGTACTTCTACATTGATAAGGGGGAACAGGACTGTTGCCGCCTATAATAGCTTCCAAAGAGCGCGCTAACCTTTTGGAATGGCGTTGGTCAAGCTCCCGCCGCCAGCGAGGCCGCTCCTGTGGAGCCTTGCTTCCCGCTTTTTCCTGAGTATGCTGTAGGCCACTGTCCGTTTTTTTTTTTTTGTTTTTTTTTTTTTTTAACTGCTTAACGTCTCTTAACAGCGAGGTCTTTAGGGACGGGAAAGGATGGGGGGCAAGGAATGGGAAGGAATTCGGCCATGGCCTTTTGAAGGAAGCATCCCGGCATTCATCTGGAGTGATTTAGGGAAACCATGGAAAATCCAAATCTGGATGCCCGGACGGGGATCCACTGTCCGTGTTTATATCATCATCGTCACCTTCAAGGTTTAAATCACTGGTGGTTTGTTCCGCCTATACAAATTTTGTTGTGTCCACCTCCTCTTAGGTAGACCTATTCGCTTTCTTCATTTTTGGCTTGTAATTTAACAACACCGTTGGTGATCTGATGTCCGCCATACGCGTGGCATGCGACATCCACTTCTTCCTATATCTAATTGTTTCCTCATTCAGATAATATTTTAAAAATATTTCCTTTTTTCTTCTTCTTTTCTTATTTAGTAAAGTTTATCCAGTCATGGCTCTAAAAAATCTCATGTCAGCTGTCTCTATCAACATCATTTTTTGTTTAGTCAATGTCCACGATTCGTACCCATGTATTTACGTTGGCACAGCCATTACTTTGTAATTCCAGCAGTAGTCTCACCAGAGTTTTGTACCCCAGTTCCCTTACTTCTCTACTGTATCCCACCATCAATCTTTCCAACAGATGAAAGATTTTGAATCCTATCCCTACTACCTGTTCAATGTGTCCTGTGCAGTTAAGTCTGCTATCACATATTATGCCGAGGTATTTACATTTCGAGTCTTCAATAAGTAGCTCCTTCCCCACTATATAATCAAAATCAACCTTTAGATTTTTATCCAGGTATCTAATAAGCTGGCTCTTCTTTGCATTTACGTATTTTCATTCCATGTTGACTCATCCAACTAGTTTCTATCCAGATCACCCTGCTCAGTTCCAACTATGCAGATAGACTCGTTTTCTGATTTAACCCCTACCACTCCTGAATTATTATCCCTAATTGTCCCACTGAACCAGTTACTTAATAACTTTGCCTTTTTTAAATCATCAGTTACTATTTCTCCATCTTAATCTATAATTGTCTCAACACCCCCTCTTCCCCTTCTCCTCAGTTTCCTGAAATAGCAATAGAAATTTCTAGATGCATCAGTCAATGGTCACGCTGTATCAATAATATTCATCATAAACTCATCCTTAGGCAGTTTCTTTGACATTATTCATTCCTTGTTTAGTTGTTTCAAGAATTCACTACAGCCAAGCTGTTTTTTAATTCTGTTACGTTCTCGTCTCACCAACCTCTTTAAACTATTCACATCCCTGATATAGTATGTGGATTCTGCACTTCTCTTTATTTTCTGCATAATAATTTATTATTTCCTTGAACTCTTCCCACTTCGTCTCCTATATACTTGTGCCATTCTTGAAATTAATGAAATTAACCCTGAAATATCTTCTCAGTTCCAAAATTTGTGCCTGTGTATGATTGTATCTATTTCCCCCCTCAATTCTGGCAACTGGTTTACTGAATCCCCATTTATCCATCAAAACTGCATTGCGATCACTTATCCCTTCAGTTACTTTTCATCAGACTTCATTAGGAAGATATTCAAATTGTTTGGTCCCCTTGTTCTCTGCTCAACCTTCTTGTGTAAAGCCTCCTTCTGTCACTAAGGTATTTGCAAATCTCTGTTCCCCTGTGTTATTAATCTTATTTTCTACCTAATTGACACCTGGTAAGTTTAAATCCACACAAAAAATGACTATTCTATGCTCACTTCTCAACTCTGAATATGAATTTAGTTTCTCCCCAAGAGCCTCATTTTTATCATTCATTCTTCCACTACAGTATACAGCCAACACCCTACCTTTTTCTTTTTAATATCTCCAGAGGTCATGGCCATGATCTCTGAACACCAGTGAACTGTAGCATTGGTAACCAGTACGAATACTCCTTCCCCAGTAGCTCCTCTATCTCTGCGGTACACTCTGTAACCATCAAGGAATACCGCATTGTCTAGTACTCCGTTTAACCACGATTCTACCCCTATAACTACTTCAGGTTAGTGCATCTCTTTTTTTTTACCTATGCCTTTACGCTTCGTCGACATTGAGGTTATTATGGGCGGAATGGGACTGGGAACAAGGAATGGGAAGGAATTCGGCCATGACCTTTTTGAAGGAAGCATCCCGGCATTCGCTTGGAGTGATTTGGGGAAACCATGGAAAACCCAAATCTGGATGCCCGGACGGAGATTCGAACCGACCAGAACGTTAACCGTTCACCCACCACGCTCGGTCGTGCATCTCTACTAAGTTTTCAAACTCCATTACTTTGTTCATTATACTTCTACAGTTCACCATTAACACTCTTATCACTGGCTTTGTGATATTTTCAGCACTAACATTCGCCTTGCCTAATGTGCCACCCCCTGTTATTGTTTAAATAGCTTCATCTATTTCTTTAGTATTAGTGGTTTTTCTAACTATGGATCTACACTCAGTATCCCTTTCATTACCTATTTTTATCCCCACACCAGCAGCCCCTAATCTAAATAAGGAACAGTCCTGACTGCATCATCACTTGAAGTAGGCTCCCCTACAGCCTTAACTAGCAACTCAGGAAGTATTCCCTTGCCCCTCCTATTTAGGTGTAGGCCATGCTTAGTGAAACGCCAGCTACTAATGGTCTCCACAGGCACAACCCTCAACACAGAACTAATGCCTTTCCCAAGCAGCACTTCCGTTTCCACATTTACCCGCCTCACAATTTGGTTCAATTGCGGCTGGTCTTGAAGAATTAGGACTTGCATGAGCTCCACCCTAGTGTGCTGTGCCCCCTTCAAAAATTTCTTCATGTCACTCTCTATACTGCAAAAAGTATTTGTGTTAATACTGTTCCCCACACCTTCCACTATCACTACCCTATCCTCCTTAGCGAAATCCTTACAAAGAGAACCCATATCCTCTATTACCTGACGTAATGTTGCACCAGATTTGAAAAAAAAAAGTGATGCGATAGCCTGTTCCCAGCTGATCCTGCAAAAGAGCGCCTACACTTCTCCCGTGACTACCACCTAGCAGCAGAACCAGTTTCCTCCTATTATTTCCTTGCACGCTCCTATTCCTGCTGCACCTTACCTACTCCTACATTTGCATGTGGCTCCTCCCCTTCTGACTCTGGTAACAGGTCAAACCTATTTTTCCCACAATTTCTGGAGCGTTTTGCTTCTTCACCCAGTTAACCATTTTTCCTTAAGACCTGTTATCAGCTCCCAAAGATCCTTCTCACATTCTTCTCCACACCCACCATCTCTACTTTCTGCGACTATATGCTGAGCCTCCACAGGCTTAGCCACCATAGGCCAAGCCTCTATGGGCGAAGCCTCCGCAGGCTGAGTTTTAAGAGCTGTGATTCTTTCCCACAACTCTCTGATCGTTTTGTCTTTCTCCCTGATCCTTATGCCCATCTCACTGATCCTTTCATCCCTAATGCAAAGTGGACAAAACCATGGGAGAGCCTCATTTTTTTTTTTCCAATTGTCTCTCCACTGCATGCCCAATGAAACTGTTTCTTACACCCACTGCACCACACACCATTATTCATGTGTTCCGTTTCTGCCCTTAATGTAGTTCCACAATACTCAGCCACTACTATTGTTTAGAGCAAGAAATATATATATATATTTCCTGGGTCCTCTTTATAATGTAATATCTAATTAAATTGTGGTGGAGTGCACGCTCCGGTGGCAATTTCCCCACACACCAATCTTCCCCCTTTCCTGCACCCACCTACATTTTCCCTATGCAAATTTTCTTTCAAAGTTATTGGTAAATTATTCAACATTTCTCTTGGTAACTTATTCCAATCCCTGACACCCTTACCCAAAAAAGAGAATCTTCTTACACCCTTGTGCCTAAAATCGACTGCCAGCTTGTGGTCATGGTAATCATTTCCCTTCCATGCAGTATTTTTAATTCTTAGACCAATATCTTCCATCCCTCATCACCAATATACGACTGGTAAACTCCCATGACCCTCTTCATCCTCCTCCTGTCTTCCAAAGAATCCCATTCCAGCTCTTTAATCATAATTGTTACTGATTGCATACTGCGGTAATTTCCCGAATCAAATCTTGTAGCCCTTTTTTGCACGCTCTCCAACTCCTGTATTTGATACGCAAAATGTGGGTCCCATAATACACTACCATATTCAAGCAATGGTCTGACCAAAGTTTTGCAACCCAATTCCTTTACTTCTCTCGTACATCTCCTCATCACTCTCTCCAACAAGTGTAGAATTTTAGAGACCTTTTCCTGCTACCTGACCAATATGTCCTGCACAGTTAAGTTTGTTATTAAATGTAACGCCAAGATATTTACAATTCAAGTCTTCAATAAGCAATTCTTTCCCCTCCTTATAATCATAATCAACCTTTAGTTTTTTATTTGTGTATCTAATGAGCTGACTCCACTTTGCATTTATCTTCATCCCATGATTACCAACACAACTAGATATGTTGTCCAGATCACCCTTCATCTGTTTACAGTCCTCTACCGTTTTGATCCTTTTATATAGCATTATATCATCTGCAAACAATCTAATTTCTGATAGTAAACAATCAACACAATTATTCATTAGAATAATTAATAGCAATGGTCGCAATACGCTACCCTGTGGCATTACCATTTTTACTGTCACTTCTTTTGATACTGCATTTCCTACTCTAACTTTCTGTTTTCTACCTTTTAAAAATTCTTCTACCCAATAAACCACTTTCTCATCCACTTCAATAGTTTTTACCTTATTTACTACCATTTTACGGCTCACTCTGTCAAAAGCCTTTGAAAGATCTAGTGCTACACAATCAATTTGGTCTCCCTTGTTCATTTCATCTGGAATATCTTGCATACATCCCACGAACTGAGATTCACATGAGTATCCTTGCCTAAAGCCATGTTGCCTACTTGAAAACCACTTACGCTCCTCACATATATTTCTGATGTGATTGCGTATCAATCTCTCCATTAATTTCCCAACCACTGATGTCAAACTGATTGGCCAATAATTTTCGACTCTATTTCACACCCCTCCTTTATATACCGGCATTACTATCGCACTTTTCCAGTCCTGTGGTAATCAGCAAGTATCCAGACTCAATTTAAATAATATTTCAAGATAAGGTACAATGTAACATCCGGCTATCTTTAAGATATCTGTAGTAATAATATCTACACCAGCCCCTTTATGTTTATTCAAGTTTCTTATTTCCTTGATGATATCCTCAGGATGAATTTCAAATTTTTTGGTCTGTTCATTTCTAATTGTGTTGTCAATCTCGTTCTCCGAGGTAGATCCCCCCCGTTTCTGATTCATTATTCCTAATGCTCTCACTAAACCAGTTACTTAAAATCTTTGCCTTTTTCAAATCCTCAGTAACTTCTTCTCCATCCTTATCCATCAGCGTCTGAACAGCCTCCCTTCCCCTCATCTTTCTAACATAGCCATAGAAATTTCTAGATTCATCAGTCAATGGCCCCCTGCACTGACAATACTCTTCATAAACCCATCTTTAGCCACCTTCTTAGCTATTATTAAGTCCTTGTTTAGTTGTTTGAAATATTCCCTACTACCCTGCTGTCTCTTAACTCTGTTATGTTCTCTTCTTGTCAACCTCTTTAACCTCCTCTCCTCCCTGTTATGGTACACAGGTTCTCTACTTCTCTTTATTTTGGAATAAAGTTTTCTTCCGCCTTTCCTATTATCTCCTTGAACTCTTCCCACATTGACTCTACTGTACGTGTGCCTTCCTTCCATTTGCTGAACCATTCTCTGAAATATTTCTTCAAATTCGAAATTTGTACCTTTTTGTAATTTTACCTATTTCCCCATTCAATTTTGGCTGCTGGTTTACTGAATCCTCTAATATCCATCAGAATTGCTTCATGATCACTTATTCCTTCGGATACTTGACACACCAAGAGATTATCATTTGGCTTTATTAAGAACACATCCAAATTATTTTGTCCCCTAGTGTTCTGCTCTACCACTTGCGTAAATCCTCCTTCCCTTATTAGTGTATTTTCAAATCTCTGTTCCCTTGTGTTATTAATCTTATTTCCTGATTTACACCTGGTAGATTTAAATCCCCACCAATAATGACCGTTCTATTCTCCAGCCAACACCCTGATTGTTTTTTTTAATTATTATCCCAGAAATCTACCCCAAGTAACTCATGGTCATGATCTATGAACACCAGTGAACTGTGGTAGTTTTTGTTAACTAGTATGAAAACTCCTTCCCCAATTGCTCCCCTATCTCTGCGGCACACTCTGTAATCATCGGGAAAAACCTCAGTGTCTAGTACTTCTTATTTTAACCAACTCTTTATCCCAATTATTACTTGTGGTTCGTGTATCTCTATTAAGTTTGCAATTCGATTACTTTGTTCATTATACTTCTACAGTTCTTCAATAACACCCTTATTACTGGCTTTATACTTTCAGCGCTAACCTCATCCTTCCCAGTTTTTCCCCAGTCAGTTATTGTTTCAGCAACTTCATCTATTTCTTTAATGTCTGTGATTTTTCCCATCGTGGATGTACAATCTGTATCACTTTGATCATCTATTTCCATCCCTTCACCAGCAGCCCCTATCCTAAAAAAAAAGGCACAGTCCTGACTTCATCATTACTGGAAAAGGGCTCCCTTACTGCTTTAGCTAACAACTCAGAAAGTACCCCCTAGCCACTTCTTTTATGATATTGTGGTGTTGGCTAAAATATATATTTCCCATTTTTGACAGCAAAGAGAATACAAATTTTCCGAGAACTTTAGTCGAGAATGAGTCAACGTGGTGATTAAATTAAGGCAATAGGGAATATGCTTGCAATTCAAATATACGTCTAGTATTTTATTTAGGAGCTTTATTACTGTCGAATTATCACCACAGCGTTTTTTTCTCTTTATTCGTTTTTTATTTATTAATTTTAATTAATCAAAAGTGTTAAAAATACAAGGGAAATGTGACTTCGAAAAACGCAACACTATTGGTCGAACCGAATCGTGACGGCAAAGTACACGTTCATATTATAAACGAAGGCGTAGTTACTGGATTTTTTTTATAATTTTGTGATTGTGTTTAAGTTTTATCGTAATTTATCAGCATAATTGGTGAAACATTACATTCTTGCGAGAATACTCGTAAAATAAATAGTTAATAGAATCGGTTTTGTAAAATAATCACCCAAATAACAATTTTTTCACGATAAGAAAGAATTTTGCGTCAAATCCAGATTACAGCTATTACGTTGGAGGAGTGAAAGCTGCAAGGTAATTAAGTATTAGAAATTTTGAATAGTTAAGTTTTTACGCCTTTAGTGCAGTAATTACATACTAGATACACCTAAAGTGAAACAAGGGACACGCCGGCGTAACCGACAATGAAATTGCTAACAATGTGAAATATGTATGTAATTCAAATATAGGTCTAGTCAATTAGAGGTGTTTGTGGTAAAGTTTAAATACACCCCGGACCAAACAGTCAACCGATAGCTTTTGTTACAGGTAAGACACGAGGAATTAGATTGCTCGTTGTTTTATAGCAAATACTTGGGTGACCGATCTTTGCTCGACGTCTTTCGATTTCTGTTCAATATACAAGATTATGAGTATGGTTTGATTAAAATAAAAGGCTTGAAGGCTTCCTAGGCATTTTGAGGTGCGCAGTTCCTTATTCTAATCAAAGAGAAACTTAACTAACATCAGTAGGATCACTGGTGCTTGAAACTCCTACGAGATGAGCTTAGAGCCGTTTCCGTGAAACCAAATACAATAATTGCTCCTTTTTCTTGTAAAATGGTCTTAGAAACTTGAAAAACAAAAAATTATATATATATTATATATATATATATGAAATTTCATCCAAATCGCTAGAGCTACTTCCGTTAATGTCAGGTTTAGCACCTCATAGATTGCTTTTAAAGGAAAATGCTATTATTATGTTAAATACAAATCTTAATGCTATTCAGGGATTAATTAATGGCGCAAGATTTGTGGTAATGCAATTAGACGAGAACATCATCAGTGCTAAAATCATTCATTCCGATATAACTATGCTCATACCTCGCACTAACCTCACATCTTCTGATCAACCGTGCCTTCCAAAACGATAAGAAAACAATTCCCAAAATAAGTAACCTTCGTTATGTACATTAAATAAAGAACAAGGACAGACACTTCAATAGGCAGGACTGTATTTAGCAGAACCAGTTTTTCGTATGAACACTGAACGCGGCTTTTTCACGACTTTCTTTAAAAGACACATATGGTCAAAAAGCCAACGATGATCACATTATAACTGCTAATATGGTTTTCTAAGAAGTTTTATAAAGTAAAGAAGATTGAAAAAAAGGGCATCTGACAAAGCCAATATTTTTTAAACATCTGCTTTTTAAATGTTTTACAATTAAACGTGAAGTATTTAAGGATAACGACTTTTTATAGTAAAAGTGATATTTATTACTACTCTTAAAAATAAAATACCTTCCAATAATAATATTTACATTTACTTATTTCCTCATTATTATATTACCATTCGGTGACTGACCACGATACTACACGTGTCAGGTAGTGTACAATTTCAGTTCCTGAAACTACAAATATATTATCTACCAGAAAATATCATCCGGAGTAACAACATCAATACAGCAATTTCACACTTCTTGAACAAAACTTGGCCCAACTACATCCATATTTACAGCGACGGCTCTAAAACTACGGAAGGTGCAGGATACGCTTATTATTGCCAACATACTAACGAGTACGGACAAATAATACTACCTGCAGAGACGTCAATTTACACAGCGGAAACTATAGCCATGTGCGAAGCTATCAAGTACGGGCTAGACAAGCACTTTCCAAGGATCTTAATACTTACTGACGCTAAGAGCGCTCTCCAGAAATTACAGAACCCAGTATGGAGTAACAAAATGCATCAATACCTGTATGAAATAATAAGATTAGCTTCAGAAGCTTCTTCAGTTGGCATACAAGTACATTTTCTCTGGATTAAAGGTCATATAGGAATAATGCACAATGAAATCGTCGACCAGCTAGCGAAACAGAGCATCAACGAAGGGCACTTTGCAGGCATTCAGCTACCTTGGAGGGATTTCATCCCACTAGTCTCTAGGAAGGCATACCTCAGTTGGAATGAAGACTGGTCCCGGACGCAGCTACTAAGAGGAAAACACTACTCAGCAGTACAACCTACAATACCGAAGACACCCTGGTTCGCAGAGCACAATATTGCAAGAAGACACGCAACAACCATTATTAGAATGAGGCTAGGACATGGTTGTTATCCTCACCACTTATGCCGCCTTCATATAATAGAAAGACCTATATGCACCTTAGACCAAGAAATTTCAGACCTCAATCACATCATTCTCTCCTGTTCACGGTTTCAATCACAACGAAAACGTTTCTACAGGCGCCTCGAACAGCTTTCAGTCAAATTCCCTGCGAGTGTTACCACAATTCTTCAATCAAAAAATGTCCAAATCTACAAGGCAATAGTTCGCTTCCTTCAAGACACAGAACTGACGATTTGAAGCCTCCAATACTCTGTAAGAATAAAATAACAAACAAACATTAATGTATAATGCTTGCTAAATGGTCTCAGACCAAAGGGCAAATAAATAAATAAATAAATAAAAAAATAAAATTATTTGTTCAAAGTTGTAGAGTTCCATGCTGTAATCAAAGAGAGCTTAACTAACATCAGCCCATCTTACTGGTACCTGAAATGTCTACGAGATGGCGTTCGCACCGTTTCCGAGATGCGAAATACAATAATTGCTAATTTTTTTTGTAAAATCGCGTTTTTACAGGTAAAATTTAAAAACAAAACGTTATTTAAATATGAAATTTCATCCAAATCGTTAGAGCCGTTTCCGAGATCCAATATATATATATACAAGAATTGCTCTTTTAAAGATATAAGATTTTGCTAATTGAATCAACTGCAAACAAGTGACTTGCCAGAACCTACCGTTCAGCTCGTCATTTTCGAAGAGATTTGAAGCTAGTAACATTAGCAGAAAAGCATTTTTTTAATTTTTTTCTTCTAGAAAATCGTTGTTTCGAAATAAGGTCCTCACGGGTGTACCTCCGGATTGTGTTGTGAAAACACAATCCGGTGATACATTCGAAGGACTTCACTGCAATCATACGCCAGGAAAGTCTACATTCTTACATAACTTTTTCACGTTTTATTAATAAGTTTATTGTTTTGGTGTTTTTTTTTAAATTGAAAATAGGTATTATTTTTTACTTTATTTCATTTTAGTTTTTCTCTATGCTTTTATGTTGCCAAGAAGTATTTTAAACGAAATACGTAACATCGAGATGATCAATTTTTTTCTTTTTTCTGCTATCGATATATTTAAATCCGTGAAGTGGTGGGGTGTAAATAGTTGATAATAAAATCATGTACTCGACGAAAATAGATTCGCCTTCTAACAAAATTTTAATAGCTATTGGCAAGGTACATTATGAAGCCATTGTTAATAAATCGACCGAAATTGTATTTGTTGTATCTGTTAGAAGTAATGTAATTTGTTTTAAAGTTGAAATAAAATAAAAACTCGTCCTCAACAATTTATGCAGATAAAAATAAATAAAAATACCTGATACTGCGGGGATTTAAACCTGGGTCGGAAAATTAGGGCGTGAACACAACGCTGGCTCTACGTAATATATGCCAAATTTTGTAGTTAATAGACATTTGGATATATTTTTCAGTTTTTTACATTTAATTTTATTCGTTTTTAGTTTAGGTAGGCATATACCCTTTAACATATATTCAGGAGTTTTAAATTCGTTTTTAAAATATCTGATGGTCTCCTTTGTGGGCTGTAAAAAGTTCGTAGTTTCTTTGGATTAAGTTTGAATAAGAAATGATTTGAAACATATACCTATTAAACTTTTGTAAACTAAGTTACAGTTTGAATAGGTAACAAATTGATATGTACTATAACAAATTTAACATACCAACATTAAATGTTATATACTTTCAATCAAATAATCTTCACGACAATATAAACTAGTTGAAGATTCTTCACGTCTTCTCATAGCAATTACTTTTTTCTTATATTCGCATATCGCGGGACATACAATACACTACATCAGGAGCTTTTTTTTTTTTTTTTTTTTTTGCACATAGGTACAACAGAGTATTTATAAAAATGTTTCTGACCTTCTTCCATATCGAAAATTTTGAGTAGAGCTGTTAAGGTAACGATGTATTCGTTACTGAGTAACGGGTTCTTCGCCTGACTCGAAGTACCGAATCGTTACTCACAAATTCATTTCGTTACTCGCATTTGTCGTATACATACGAACACGTTCCAGTTCTCGCAGTTAACTAATTTTGACAACGTAAAGACTAATTTTGTAGTTTTTATTTTGTTTAATATACAGTGCATAATGTGTAAACAGAAAATTTGTATGGATAATTTGAGATGGTTACTGTTTTTTCATTGATCCTTCATTAGTGAGGTTAATTGATTTCAAACATTTATGAAATGTGTTTATTTTAAGCTTTGATACCTTCGTTTTTATTTAATAGTGTAATTTACAATATAAAAGAGTTGTTTAATAGTTTGTGCAATAAATATCTCCATTTGCTATGTTCTAATAGTATTTAATTAAATTGCAATGGAGTGCGCGCTACAGTGACAATTTCTCTACACACTCATCTTCCCCCTTCTCCGCATCCATCAACATTTGCCCTTTACAAATTTTAGCTTTAAATTCTTTCCATGTTTTTGGTAAACTATTCATATTTTCTCTTGGTAACTTATTCCAATCCCTGACACCCTTACCTAAAAAAGAGAATCTTCTTACACCCTTGTGCCTGAAATCGGGTGCCAGCTTGTGGTCATGTTCATCTTTTCCTTCCAAGCATTACTTTTAATTCTTAAACCAATATCTTTCCACGCCTCATCATCAATATACGCCTTATACACCCGCATGACCCTCTTCAGCATCATCCTGTCTTGCAATAAATCCCACTCGGGATCGTTTATCATATCTGTTACTGATTGCTTCCTGCAATAATTTCCAGAAACAAAACTAGCAGATCTTTTTGCCGTTCCAGAATTTCATAAACAAAGAACAAGGTACAATGACTTTATACCTTTTGCCTGGTATTAGTTATTGTATTATTACCGCAGGAACAATGTGATCAATGCGGTACTGGCTTTGATGTTGAATGTTTGTTGTAACCATGACGCAACAACAGTTACGAATCTAATCCCATGTTTGTCCTGTACCTTTGTTATTGATTTAAAAGTTTTGAATATTGATAGTTTTAAAATGAAACAAAGCGAGAGTCAGTATCACTCTGGCCGCAGGCCCGATTTGATGGTGTGTCCACATTTATTTTAACACATCTATCACAAAAGGATGAAGAATTTACAAAAATAAAATAAAACAGTAAAGGAAGACAGTGGTGAAACCTCCTATTTAAAACGAAATACTTTGATGAGATTATAATATTTGTTAAATACATGTCCCATTATAATTTCAGACTTGTATGCAGGGTTTTGAGTAGGTTACTTTAAAATATAACTGCCATTAGTTATTTTCACTAGATATGCCACAGTCAGGTGAAAGGTCAGGTCTTTTTTGTGTGTGTGCAAACAGGTGTTTGTTTTGAAACTAGATTATTCTTTCGAATATAAAATTGATTACAGCAAAGCAAGTGAACATTTAGTGGTTTTCCGTAAGATCCATGTGCTAATTACTTTACTTTTAAGTTTGATGCAAACAAACAATTTCCCTATACTTATTTCATTAAATAAACAATTTACTTAAACTCTACCAAGTACGAACGAAGTCGTCCCGTATATGATGCGATGCGATGCTTCATGCTAGTGTTCGATTGTACCGAAAGTAACGATTAACGAAACGATACGATAGTAACGAAGTTATCCAGTATGCGGCGCGATTCGGTACAATGCTTCATGCTAGTTTTCGATTGTACGGAAAGGAACGAGTAACGATTCGAAAGTAACGGTTATTCATTGGTTTAGTAATGAATACATACGGGTACAGAATTTCTAGTTACTTTTACAGCTCTAATTTTGAGATATAACACTCCACAAAATATATTACTCCAATGTAGTCGTGTACAATGACGTCACTATACAGCGCGCCAAACTGGCGGCGTTTAAATCGTCGGAACAGGATTGCAGTTTTAAAATATTTTTTAACGTTAAATTTTAATATTTTCATCAATATTATATTTTTTCAGTTATACAACAGTGTAAGTAATTGATTCAAAATATAAAAATAATACATGAATATACCCTATTAGGTCCAAAAAAGAGGACCGCAACAAATACCACCACAAAAAATCCAGTGTAAACTTAAGAGATAACACTCCATACTCTGATGTTTGAATATGAGGGTAGTAGTATTCGAGGTGAGAATGGAAAGTTTCTTAACTTCTGAATCTTACTGGAATGTATAAGGCACTGCGTTCTTGCACCAGTTTTCAGTGTTAAGTCCGGGGCAGTTGTTTTCTATCTTTTTTGTCATTTTTTGTCTTCTTTTTCTGATAACACTGTATCTCTGAAATGATTGTCTCCCAGTTCGTTACTGCTGGTAATGGAGTTTTAGCCATAAGACTCCTGAATCTACTGACATCATTAAATAAATATGATCAATGTACGTGTTCAATATTCTGAAAAAGGTTTCAGATTATTTCGTTTCAGAAATGAAAACTGTAGTATATTGAGGGATTTTAGTTATAGTATATTGTAATTTTTTACTCGGGATAATTTTTCTCAAGCTGCAGCCATGTAATTTAATTCCACCCAACGAAGCAGAGCTCAAGGTTGGGCAAAGTCACTTCCCGTTGGAAGCAGTCCCCCTACCACGGTAGCCCAGAAAGCCCTTAGTAAGGTGTTTTAAGCGAATAGAACTAATGTCACATGACTTCCCCCACTCCGCTTCAACGCGCGAGAGCGCAGTCTGAAACAGTTCTCGAAGAGTCTGTTCGTCGAGCCTCAGGATGGACCACGTTGCCAGACGACATGAAGATTTTAATAGGTAAAGGCTAATGCATTTATACCCTTCTGCTGGCTTAGAAAGAATATTCCGAGTGACAGGGTTTTATTATGAGAGCTATTTTATGCAATATTTTTTTTGTTATTTCAAGTGTATTTCTATGTCCCAATTTTATTGAAGTTATTAAAGTCACTCAATTCTTTCAACTACATGTTTTCATTTGTATCGCTGATTCCTGCTCATTACTAGCGATAAGTGAGGGCAGAACGTAATTTCTCTGATCCTGCGACCATATATCTTCGGTGAAAACTGATCGGGGAGTGGTTGATCAGAGGCGAATCCAACTTGACTGTGGGGAACAGCCGCTCGTTTGCTACAAAACTACTTATTAGGAACTAACTGTAATGCGACGGGACAGATTAGCTACAAGATAACTGCATTGGTGTGATAATCTTCATCGGCAATCTCATCGGCTTCAGAACATGAAGCTATCAAATAGGAAATATGATAAAAAGTTGTGAGATAAATAACCAACAAATATAGGTTTTGTAATTCCAAGTTTCATTCAACGTTGCACCATATTGTTGATCTCCGGCAACCGTCGTGCCAAGTGGCGCCATTTCTGTGTATTTAATTTAAAGTGTTGTAGTTAGCTTTTATCTCCGAATATTCACTGTCTTCTCAGAGCAGCTGCTAGTTGATCTAGCAACTGTTGTGACAAGTGTCGTCATTTCTGTTTACTTAATTTGAATTATTTTTGATAGCTTTTGTTTTATTTGCGTTATTTGAATAGCAGCAGCGTACAGTAATCTTGATCACCATTATTTTTTTGTGTAGGATGGTATATAGAGCTTATTCGTTCTTTTATTACTGTGGTTGGATAACAGTGTTTAACAGTACGTCCTATTAACTAGTTAGTGCAGTATCCGCCATATGATCTAAATTTATCTCCACAGTTAGGTTTTATTTAAGTCATGACTAGCGATTGTGAGTGAGTAGTGAACAGTTTGTTATTTGGATCTTTTGGTTAGTTCATCTTTCATCCTCTCCATAGTTTTTGTTCTGAAAGTAATATGTGTAGGGACTGTGATTGCTGTGTGCAGACGCGGGCTGAGATGGCTGATCTTCGCGCTCAGCTTGCAGCTTTGTTAACGAAAGTTACAAGGCTGGAAGCTGCCGTAGGCGACTGCAGCAGATATGATATGGGTGACCCTGTTGAAGTTAGTGCTCTCACAGGTTCTCCCCTACCAATCATCGTACCTGCAGTTCAGGCTGTGACTTGGAATCTGTGCGGCGGTCGCCTGACGGTGACTGGCGTGTGGTTTCCGAACGGCGACGCCACCTGCGGGGGCAGTAGTACAAGTCAGATTCCCAGGAGGACAAGCTTGTACCACTGTCCAATAGGTTTGATGTGTCGTCTGGGACTGATTCAGTTTCACAATCGTCATTCTGCGAGTTGCCAGCCCCCCACCCCCCGCCCAGTCTTAGCAATCACAGAAGGGGATTCTGGTGATAGGTAGCTGCAACGTTAGGCGGTTTATTGAGCCCCTTAGGGAAATGGTGAATAGGAGAGTGATGAAATCCTATATCCATTCATTATGCATTCCGGGAGGTCTGATCCAAGATGTGGAACAAGCCATCCCGGATTCCATTGAACGCACAAGGTGTCGCCAGCAGCAGATTGTAGCTCATGTTGGCACCAATGATGCTTGACGCCTTGGATCTGAGGGTATCCTCTCCTCCTTCCGGCGGCAGGGTAGTTGATGACCGCAAGATTTCGGTTGAGTTAATTATCTGCAGCATTGTCGATAGAGCCGGCTGTGAACCTCTGGTTCAGACACTCCACTCGGCTCTGAACCAGAGACTGCGGCGTTTCTGCGATAATCATGGCTGCAGATTCCTAGATCTCCGCCCTGGGGTCAAGTTGTGTAGGATTTCCTTGGATAGACCAGGTGTGCACTACACACGTGAATCGGCTACACGGGTAGCAGGGGCCGTGTGGGGTGCATTGTGGGATTTTTTAGGCATAGGGAGGAAGACCCGAAACTGGGGTACATTTACGGGCGGCCCAGTTAAATTCTACACCATATGTTAGGAGAAGAGTAAATCAATTTCGGCCGTTAAAAGTACTCGCTATTAACTGCAAAAGTGTTTGTAACGAGCAGCCTGAGCTTGAAAGCGTTTTTAGTAGCACAGAAGCAGATATTGTATTAGATACTGAAAAAAAGTTAAAACCGGATACCGTTTATCAGAAATTTTTAACAATAGTAAAGGATAGGTTGCATTGTAATGTAGGTGGTGGATTTATAGCTGTTAGTAAACACCTGTCGTATAACGAAATAGATATCGATACGGTCTGTGAAATCCTATGTATTAGACTAAACGTAGCTAGGACAAAATTTGTAATAGGATCTTTCTATCGTCCACCAGATGCAGATGTAACTATTTCTGAGGCGTTAAGGAATAATGTAAGTAATATAGCTCGTCAATTTCCGAATCATGCAATAATACTAGGAGGTGGCTTCAACTTTCCGAATATCGATCGGACTAATTACGTCCATGTTATTGGTGGTAGGGATAAACATCCTGTGAAATTATTTTTGACCTTTTCTCAGATCTTCGTCTTGAGCAGTTCGTCACTGAACCAACGCGGTGCCAAAACGATAACGAAAACATTTTAGATATTCTCGTTACAAATAGGCCAGAATTATTCACGGACATTTCTACCATCACGGGAATAAGTGATCATAAAGCTGGAACAGTAAAATTAAGAGCTCTATGCAAAAAGAAAAAGAAAGAATCATTTACAGGTTCGAAAAGACCCCAACGGGGTGTTTAAGAATGTTTATGAAAGATAATTACCTCGCCTTTATAGAAGCAAGAGGCTCGATTGAAGATATGTGACTTCGATTCATGCATATAGTCAGGGAAGGTATGGACTTACATATACCAAAAAATAATTGTTTAAAAAACCAAAAAAACCGCCTTAAAAAAAGCACTAAAAATTTTAAAATAACTTTATACCTTGCTTAGAAAAAGTAAATCTAAATGGACAATCTTTTACATTACTGTCATTGAAATTTTTACATTAATTAGTTATTTTTGGAGTCGGTGCCAGCTGTCACATCGCGAAGATTGAATTACTGAACTTCTTTTGGTGTTTGAAGTGAAACTGGGAGTACAAACAAAAATTCCCAATATTTTACAGCATGTCGTGAGGCAGATAGTGTTATTGCGGAGACAGCTTAGGGAAACAAATTAACGTAGTATTTTAATCTGTGGCTCGGCCTTATTGGTCATCCAGGCACATCTCTGGCGCTACAGTGTCAGTTGGTAGGTTGCATCATGCAGTAATCGATTTCAGTTAGTATAATATCGGCTTATCATCTGTATGTTTCAGTTTTGTTAAACATGTTTCTAGCATTATTTGTAGGTAAGCAGTAACATGATTTTTTTATGTATTATTGTTATTCCTTATTGTTTTTCTCTTTCTGTTTTTCTTGCTTTAGCTGGCACCGACTCCAAAAATAACTAATTAATGTAAAAATTTCAATGACAGTAATGTAAAACATTGTCCATTTAGACTCACTTTTTTCTAAGCAAGGTATAAAGTTATTTTAAAATTTTTAGTGCTTTTTTTTTAAGGCGGTTTTTATGTTTTTTTTAACAATTATTTTATTTTTAAATTTTTAGTGGTATTATAGTTTGTTTTGTATTTTAAATATGCCGCAGCAGTTCCCATTTTTCCAACTTCCTGGTAGCTCAGAGATTAAAGCGCTTGCTTTCAAAGAGGAATTCTGTCTTTATATACCACAACAACTTCCAGAACGGGGTGAGTTGGGTGTTGTGTTAAGGAATGTCAATTTATATTTTGGTCCAGGCTATGTTTCGATCAAAGCTGCTGGTCGATAACCGAAACGTGTAACATCTGGTCATTAATACATACCACATACAGAAATCTGTCTCTGGAATATATCCGTTTGCTCCGGCTTCACGCAGAAAATATAGATTTTTAATTGGTTTTCAGAACGTGAAAGCTTGGGATCCAAGTTGAAATCTGAAGTACATGTTGAGACATTATGACACATTTATTTTATAAATATTATGCCATGACTTAAAAATAGCTTAATTGATTTTGACGAAATTTAAAACTGTGAATTTTTATAAAGAACATTGGAAATTAAAAGGGGTGAGGGTAAAGGGGAAGAGTGATTCGGCTTTTGTATACCAAATGTGGACTGCCTTTTCTGATTGATTTAAAGTATATGTGTGTAAATTTCTATTGATATCAGATAAAACTGTAGGTATGTATAAAAAAACAATTTAGGGGTGTGGAGACGAAGAGTAGTTTGGTTTTTGTAAAGCTAGTGTGGACAGTATTTTTTCTCTTTGTTTTAAAGTATACATGTGCAAATTTCCATCGAAACCAGATAAAAACTGTAGCTTTGTGTAATGAACATTTACAAAAATTAAATGAGGTAAGGGAGTGAGTGGTTGGGTTTTGTAAACAGAATGTAGACGCTATGTTTCTCTTTGTTTTTAAGTACACATGTGCAGTGTTCCATAGAAATCTGATAAAACTGTGGGTATCTATAAAGAACATTGGAAAATAGGAGGGGTGGGGGTAGAATTGAAGAAGGGGTGGGCTTCTGGAAGCTAATTTAAACACAATTGTTCTGTATGTTTTAAAGTATACGTGTGCAAATTTCCTTCAGAATTGGATAGAAACTGTAAAGGAAGGAGCGGAGTTTGGACTCTCGAAACCAAATGTAGACAGTATTTTTCTGTTTGTTTTGCAGTACACATGTGCATACTTCCTTCAAAATCATAAACAACGGTAGCTTTGTAAAAAGAACATTGACAGTTTTTAATGGGGTAGAAAGGGGGATAGGGTTTGCATTTTTGTGAAAGTTATGTGGACAGTATTTTTCTTTTTCTATTTGTTTTAAAGTATACGAATGCGAAGTTCCACCGAATCGAATCAAAATGTGGGTTTTGTACAAATATTAAGGGAAGGGGAGCTAGGGTAGTTTTTATTATTTTTTGGTCAGAGATCTTATCCATAAAAAATTACATATATATGTGCCAACTTTAATAAAGATCGGTCAAATGGTGTCGACTGTAGCTTTCTAAAAAGAAATTGACAAAAATCAAGGGGGTGGAAAAAGGGAGAGTTCATTTTTTGCAAACCAAGAGTTGGCATCATTTTTCTCTTTGTTTTATAGTAAAAATTTGCTATGTTCTGTCTAAACCGGATAAAAACTGTGGTTGTGTATAAAAATTAAGCAGTTTAATGGGGAGAGGGGGTGGTTTTTATATCCTTTGGTCAGACACCTTCTTCGTGAAAAAAATACATGTAAGCACCAACTTTTATGGTAATCGGTTAAACGATTGCGACTGTAGCTTTTTATGAAGAACATTGACAAAAGTTAATAGGGTTGAAGGAGGAAAGGGGCTGAGCATTGGCAAACCAAATATTGACAGGATTTTTCTCTTTGTTTTAAAGTATACATGGGCAAAGTTCAATAAAAATCAGGTAAGAAATGTAGATTTCTATAAAATTAAGGGGTGTAAAGGGAGACATGTGGTGGTTTATTTATTTATTTAATTTTTTTTTGGTCAGAAACCTTCTCCATGAAAAATTACATGTATATACCAACTTTAATGGAGACCAGTAAAATGTGTCGACTGTAGCTTTGTATAAAGAACATAGGTAAAAGTTTAGGGGGTGGATAGGGGGAGAGGGCTTCAGTTTTTTCAAACCAGAATTTAACAGTATTTTCCTCTTAATTTTTTACTATACATGTCCAAAGTTTCATCGAAATCGGATAAAAATGTGGGTTTGTATAAAAATTAAGGGGTGTAAAGGGGAGAGGGGTGGTTTTTTTATTTATTTATTTTTTTGGTCAGATTCTCCATGAAAAATTACATGTATATGCCAACTTTGATGATAATTGGTCAAACGGTGTGTAGTGTAGCTTTTTATGAAGAACATTGACAATAATTAAAGGGGTGGAAGGAGGGGGTGGGTTGAACTTCGGAAGACCAAATATTGACAAGATTTTTCTCTTTGTTTTAAAGTATACGTGGGCAAAGTTGAGTAAAAATCAGAAAAGAAATGTAGGTTTCTATAAAAATAAGGGGTGTAAATGGGAGAGGGGTGGTTTTTAATTTTGATTTTTTTGTTCAGATTCCTTCTCCATGAAAAACTACATGTAATTGCCAACTTTAATGGAGATCAGTTAAATGGTGTCGACTGTAGCTTTGAATAAAGAAAATTGGCAAAAATTAAGGGGGTGGATAGGGGGAGAGGGGTTCAGTTTTTTAAACCAAAAGTTGACAGTATTTTTTTCTTTATTTTTGGCTATATATGTCCAAAGTTTCATCGAGATCGAATAAAAAATGTGGATTTGTATAAAAATTAGGGGGCGGAGGGGGGTAGAAGGCGTGTTTTCTCAATGAAATTCATATGGGATCACTTTGGAGGTATACCCTATCCACCAAAAAAAATTAATTTAAATCGGTTCAAAATTGGTGAAGATACATACAAAAAAAGATACATACAAAAAAAAGGACGAATTGAGAACCTCCTCCTTTTTTTGAAGTCGGTTAAAAAGGACAATCAGGGATGGGAACGATCAGCATTGGTACGAGTATATACACGTGAAGATAAAGGTTACTTTAAAAGTAAAGGAAGATACATACACGCTCAAGAAGGACGATGTATAGGAGTGACTAGCTGTGCCCGCGACTTCGTCCGCGTGGAATAGTTATTTTGGGCATCATATTTATTTTTGCAAACAACCTCCTCAGCTTTATAAATTATAGCAGTTACCCACGACTTTGTCCGCGTCAATTTCTGTTATTATTTTAGACAATTTTTTGCAAATTTAGTTTTTAAGTTTTTAAAAGAACATAATTATTTTAAAGTACTTCTGCGTAAATTATATTTTTAGTTTTATTTTCTTGTGGCAGAAGAACATATTGGTTTTCTCCGCAACCCAATCTTGACAACGCGACATATAGTTGGCCGTGTGAAAAGCAGTCTTGACGTAAATCGATTCCTACGTGTTTAAATGTTTACCATAAAAACGGTTCTAGTGAGTTAATCTTAAAAGATAGACATATACTGTCGCGGACATTTTTTTAGATCATTTCAAGAGGAATAATCCTTTCATACATATTTTTTTGGTATCTTGAACCGTCTTCGCAGCGCACGCAACAGAAGCCCTCAAAGATGAATAATTTTCCCCGTTTTTTCCACATTTTCCATTGTTTCTTCGCTCCTATTAGTCGCAGCGTGATGTTATATAGCTTAAAGCCTTCCTCGATAAATGGTCTATTCAACACAAAAAGAATTTTTAATTCGAACCAGTAGTTCCTGAGATTAGCGCGTTCAAACAAACAAACAAACTCTTCAGCTTTATAATATTAGTATAGATTTAGAAAAGTTAGATGATACAAGACGACATATTAAGAATGCGATGCGCGAGGCCTTTAATGACTTTGGTTGCAGTTCACTTTCCAAGAGCCTCAACGAAAACCCAAAGAAATTTTTGTCGTATAAAAAAAAGTTAGTGGTAGAGACAACAATATGCCAGTTCTACTACAAGACGGTTGGGAAGTTGATGACAGCAGCGACAAGGCTACCGACTTTAACACCGAATTTAAAAATTCTTTCCCTGACGAAAACATGGAAAACATTGCCGCTTTTCCACGGCGTGTAGAATTTGAGATGGATCCAGTACAAATTGGTAGTACAGGTATTATAAAGCAATTAAAGCTCCTGAAGTGGGGAATATGCCTGGTCCCGATGGTATACCAGTAAGAGTATTTTCGGAATACGGGGAAATAATAGAACCATTTCTGTCAGACATATTTCTTAAATCTTTAGAAGAAAGAAAAGTACCTTCAGACTGGAAAATAGCGCAGGGGATTCCTGTTTTCAATAAAGGAGTTCGGAGAGATCCTAGGAATTATCGACCCACATCTCCAACATCTGTTTGCATTAGAATTCTGGAGCAAGTCATATGCTCTAACGTTATGAAGTTTCTAGGTGAAAACGAGTTATTTACAGCAAACTAACACGGACTTCGAAAGAACAGATCGTGTGAAACGTAACTGGCCCTATTTCCGCATGACGTAATGAAAGTTATCGATGCTGGTTCACAAGGTGATGCATTTTTCTTGGATTTTGAGAAATCTTTTGACTCTGTACCACACAACCGACTTTTATCGAAGATTCGAGCATATGGTATATTGGATCTGATTTGCGAATGGATACGCGATTTTCTAACTGGTCGGTTAGAACGAGAATGCACCAAAATTCCAAAATAACCGACGGGAAAATATTTTGCCCCTAAGTAATGCGTTTTCAGTTTTGCAGGAATGCGAATGACTCAGAAGCACAGCAGGGAAGATTTACTCACAGACACCGAGTGATGCCAGGGAAAGGTTTACTTATCATTAGAAGCTCCAACGTCCGCCGTCTGGAGAAACCCCTTACGAGACCTAGCTGAGAAGAATGGTGCAGACCCTCATACTAACGTTCATTCTGTTTGTTTTCCAGGAGCAACCGCGCCGCGTGTCATGGAGCCTATTCGAAAAGCGATTAGAGAATCGAACTGTCGTCAGTTAAGGGTAGCTGCGCACGTCGGTACTAACGACTCGTGTCATGTTTCTGTTTCAGATATAGTGAAATCTATGGACAAGTTGGGCCACAAGGCGAATGAATCAGCGCGTGAGAATTCGGTAACGTAGCAGATTTCCATTTGTAGTGTCGTGCCGCGCATCGATTGTGGGTAAGCCGTATGGTGGAAGATTTATAATTTGAATAATAGTTTACAGGAGCTGTGTCGCAGAAACAACTGGGGCTTCGTCGATCTTCGACCGATGATAGCTGCCAGCTGGGACGTATTTGACAGGTCGGGCGTCCACTATACACCGAGAAGGCGATCAAGGTGGCTGCTAAAATATGGAGCCGTCTTGATATGAATAATTTTTTAGGAACACCGTGAGGCCCGAGGATCCCTCAGTTCAACGAAGAAGACATGTCGATAACCTAGATCTTGGTTCTGAAAGTGACAGCGTGAATAAATCGAAATTTACAGCTCCAAATACTTCACCCGTTTTCTTTCGGAGTGCAAATAGTAAAAATGCGAATTTAGACGCTAAGGTCCTTAATTGTCGGAGTATTAGAGGGAAAGTAGCCGATTTCCACGCTGCAGTTGCGACTAACGATGTCGATATAATACTAGGAACCGAGAGCTGGTTGACGCCAGAGGTAGAATCTAGCGAAGTATTTGCTCCTCAATTCAATGTTTTTCGGAAAGACAGAACTACCTCATTGGGCGGAGGTGTGTTCGTGGCCGTTAGTAAAACCATCAATTGCTCCGTAGTAAATGAAACGGAAAATTTTTGCGAGTTAATATGGGTGCAGCTAAAAATTGACAGAAGTTTAAAGTTCATAATAGGATCATTTTACCGACCTTCAGATTCTGGATTAGATAACGCGGAGTATTTTAGACAGTCACGTAATAGCATTTCTCAAAAATTTCATGGACATACATTGATCATGGGGGGCGATTTTAATATACCCTCAGTTAACTGGGACACATTTACGTTCAAGTCACGTGGAAGAGATAGGATAATAACCGAAACGTTCCTAGAATCATTCGCGGAAAATTCTCTCGAACAGATGGTCGAAGAGCGAACGCGGAGCGTCAAAGATTCCTCGTCCATTTTGGATCTTTTTCTTACAAACAATCCGGACATTGTAGATAAAGTTTGTATAGAAGACGGTATAAGTGATCACAAGGCGGTTGTGGTAACTTTAGAATCTAGGCTGAATTTGAAGCACGATAAAAACAAACTCGATAAGGCAAACGATGCGTTTATGGTCGATCATTTGGCAAAAATCTTTGAAACGTACACGCTTAATACAAATGTTGAGGAACTTTGGTTTAGTTTAAAAGAAATAATATGGACCGGCTTAAATCAATTTGTTCCCAAGAAGTTTATTAAGGTTAGTAAGAATTTCCCGTAGTTCAATAGGGAAGTGAAACGTTTGCTCAGGAGGCAAAGGCGTTTACATGCCACGGTAAAGAAATCGGGGGATTCGTCTAATCTCGCTAAATTAGTCAAGTTGCGAGCGGAAGTGCGTAATGCAATGCGTGATGCGTTTAAAGAATTCCAAGTCAGAAATTTATCCTAAGATCTGATTACTAATCCAAAAAAGTTATATTCATATGTCAAAGTAATAAGAGGCTCTCGTAAGGTCATGCCGTCGTTGATTAAGGAAAATGGCGAATTATCAAAAACTATCGTAGAGAAAGCAGAAATTTTGAATAATGTATTTAAAAAAGCTTTCATGACAGAAAACTCGGAGGAGATTCCAATATTTAACAATCGTACCAACAAAATTGTGAAGGATCTCGTTCTCGATGTAAAGGGAATAACTAAACTGCTTATGAATGTAAATCCCAATAAGGCTCCCGTACGAGACGGTATTCCTACAAGATTCTACTCTAGGTACGCAAAGGAAATTGCGCCGTATTTGATAAAATTATACACCGCCTCCTTGGATCAAGGGAAAATACCAGCCGAATGGAAGATCGCCATCGTAAGTCCAGTGTTGAAAAATGGGAATGTTGATTATCCTCTCGTTAACCTCAATATTTTGCAGGATTTTAGAACACATCATCTATTCAAATTTCATGCGGTTTTTGGATGAAGTTGAGCTTTTAAGCCCAGATCAACATGGATACAGAAAAGGCCGACGTTGCGAAATACAACTTGCCCTTTTAATTCACGACTTGAACCGTATTATAGATGAGCAATCCCAATTGATTTAGTTCTATTAGACTTTAAAAAAGCTTTCGACACTGTGCCTCACACTATGTTACTTAGGAAACTTCGCGGTTACGGCATATCTAGACAAATATGCGACTGGGTTGCAGACTTTCTGAAAGGCAGAACACAGTGTGTAGTTCTCGACGGTGAGCGTTCATCACTTACCGAACTGAGGTCTGGGGTTCCCCAGGGAAGCGTGATAGGGCCTCTGTTGTTTCTCATATACTTTAATGATTTGTGCGACATAATAAGGGGAATGAAAAGATTATTTGCCGATGATGCTATTATTTATCGTGAAATCACAACCCAGGACGACTGCGCTTTGTTAAAAGACAATATTATGAAAATAATTGCGTGGTGTAAAGATTGGAAGTTGGAGTTAAACGCTAAAAAGTGCCAAGTCATGCGTGTAATTAAAAAGGTAACACCATTTAGCTCCGAATATAGAGTTAATGCTACAGTCCTGCTACGGTAGATTCCGCTAAATACCTAGGGGTAACAATTCATAATAATTTGTCGTGGAATGGACATATCGAGAATGTAATTTGGAAATCAAATCGTATCCTTCGATTTCTAGGTCGTAATTTAAAACAATGCACTCCGGAACTTAAATCAATTGCATACAAGTCACTAGTGCGGCTTCACTTAGAAAATTGTTGCTCTGGATGGGGCCCCCATCAAAAGGGATTAATGGAGGCATTAGAGATGTTCCAAAGAAGAGCCGCCCGATTCGTGAAAGGTATATATAGTTGGAGGGAAAGCATAAGTGCGATGTTGAAGGAGTTAGGTTGGGAAGACCTGGAACACCGAAGGCGTTGCTCTCGACAGAGGCTAATTGAAAAATTCTCGACTGACATATTTCGCAATGACAGTAAACAAATATTGCTACCGGAATCATTCATATCTCGGAATGACCACGAAATTAAGATAAGAGAAATCAGGGCCATAGCCGATTCATCTCTGTACTCATTTTTTCCACGAGCGATTAGGGTGTGGAATAGAAAGGATTTACCGGGCGAGTAAACATAAAATCTGACAGGAGTAGATTTCGATAAAGCACTCCGGCCATCCTGATCTGGGTTTTCCATGGTTTCCCTAGATCGCTGCAGGAGAATGGTTCCTCACAATAGCCCATGGGCGCCTCCTGCCATATCCCGTATATCCCTTCCAAACTATTACCTTTCCGGATAGGCGCAATGCACGCTCCGCCACACACTTTTAGTGAATCGCGGAGTAATAGTAATAGTATGTCGTTGTTGAGCCTCTTCTAAGCTAGATGTTTCTTCGGGCGTTCCTCAAGGAAGTGTAATAGAACCACCTTTTTTCCTAATTTTTATAAACGATCTCGGTGACAACGTTAATTGCAGCATGCGATTGTTTGCTGATAATGCACTTATCTATAGGGAAGTAAGGTGCTCTGACGATTGCTTAGAAATTCAGCGTGATCTGGATGTTTTTTCGGAATGTTGCCATAAACGGCAGCTTACACTTAACTGCAAAAAACTGCAAGGCAATGCAAAAGTGATAAAAATACCCAGTTTGCTCACTAGTACAAAGTTAACAATCCAGTTATTGACACGGTGGATTCCCTGAAGTACGAGTATCTAGGCGTAACAGTACAAAGCAACACGAAATGGGACTTGCACTTAATTTCCGTCGTAGGCAAAACTAATTCTAAACTATGATTCATAGGTGGTATTTTGAGAAGTTGTAATGCTGATACAAAGGAAATAGCGTATGAAAGACTATTGCGTCCGCATTTTGATTACTATCGTGGAGTTTGGGATCCGTATCACAAGGGATTGATTGACACGTTAGAAAAAGTACAGAAGAGAGCCGCTCGATTCATGACTGCTAGTTACAGTCATTACAAAAGTGTCACAGAGTTGATACGTGGGTCGGGCTGGGATTGTTAGACGGACAGACGATACCGTTTTCGTTTGAATTTGTTGGAGAATATGCGAAAATCTTTAATTTACGAGTGCAATGAAATACTTCTTCCGCCAACCTATTTAGGTCCCAATGACAGGAGGGATAAGATTACAGAAATAAGATGCCGTACTGATACTTTCTTTTCTTGTTCTGTTCGGGATTGGAACGCACAGAATTAGGATTGGTGGTTAGCAGCCTCTGCCACCCTCAATATTTGTGAATTGCAGAGTATAGATGTAGGTGTAGATATTTTCTGTCTGTGGTCATAATGTACCTCATGTCCAAACGTACTGGGTAAAATAAATGGATTTTTAATGGAAGTCTCTCTTCACATAATGAGTCCCAGCACGCAATTACAACGATTCGTCTGCATAGGATCCCATGAACTGCTCTTTCCCGTCTGTTGTTTCCCACAACAATTAGTATGAGTTTCTCAAGAATTCCGTGAATCCACCTCTTCTTCGGTCTTCCGTGTGTTTGTCGTCACCGAGAGATTAAATTGAGCAAGCTAAGAAACCCCTCTGCCTGTTCATCTGTTCAAGGTGCCCAACTACTCGAGAAGTCTGATTCTCTTCAAGCCCACGACGGTTGCGTTGTTGTACAATTCTTTCTCATATTCGGCAGTTTCCTCTATCAGTATCTCGTATGGGTCCAAGCATATTATGTAAGGCTTGAATTTGTTTAGGTCTTGTTTCCTTGTACTCCATATTTTACAGCCGTATAAGACCTCGGCTGAATCACAGTTTTGTATAGTCCAGGTGTGAGCTGAGTCAATTTGAGTAGTTGAGTCATGCTGAAGTAGGCGAATTTCTTCACCGAGCGTGGTGGTGTAACGGCTAGCGTTCTGGCCTCGCATTCGGGAGGACGGCGGTTCGAATCCCCGTCCGGGCATCCAGATTTGGGTTTTCCGTGGTTTCCCAAATCACTCCAGGCAAATGCCGGGATGCTTCCTTCAAAAGGCCATGGCCGAATTCCTTCCCATTCATGCCCCCCATCCTTTCCCGTCTCTAAAGACCTCGCTGTTGAGAGATGTTAAACAGTTAAAAAAATAAAATAAAAAAAATAAAAAAAAGCGATTTTCTTCCTTAAACATTTCTCCAATTCCTAGTTCAAATGATGCATCTTCTGATAATATCATCTAAAGGTACGTGAATTAATGGATTTATCTATAGATCGTACCAAGATATATTGTCTTTGATTTATTGATCTGCAGCCCGAACTTGCTTACTGCCTTATCCTGTGCTTCTGTCATCTGATTTAATTATTATATGGAACTAAACATCAAAACATCATTTGCATATACGAAGTGTTCCTATAAGCCAAACAGACTTCTATAAAATAATGATGAATTGCTTCAAGCAAAGCACTCTCCAAAGCGAGATTGAAGAGAAGTAGCAAAAGACAATACCCTTCCTTTTGACCTTGTCGTGACTCGATTTTCTATTTTACCTTGCATTTGGTATGACTTAGGCAAACTTCTTGGACATTCCAAGCACTTAAACAGGCTTCCCGATGAGTGTAATCATACATCTTCTTGGTATATACGAAAACCGTACGTAGTTCTTGGTCATACTCCAACATCTTCTCGGTGATTTGCTGCAGGACGTATATGTGATTAATTATAAACCTTTCTGACCTGGATCAACTCTGATATTCACCGATCACTTCAGCTAGAGGCAGAATTGTATAAGATGTTGAGGAGAGCTGCTTCTCGATAGTTTCCGCAGTCCATTTTGTCTTCTTTTTCGAAAGTTGGGCCACTTTCTCAACTCTCCATTTTCTCTAAGTCAATCTATGTAACTTCTCAAGTAGATTTTCTCTCCTTCCTGAATAGCCATTTTCGCCTATGCTCTCGGTTCTGGTTCTTTTTTTATACTCATCTCCTGCTTGATCTCTTCCTAGATACACTATCACTGGTGTCCAAAGACCATAATGTCACCTTTTCAAAGTTTAGAAGGATGTTAAAATTCTCTTTTGAACTTACCTCAACTTAGTATTCATTATTAAGAATTAATCCATTGTTGTCCTTAAAAAACTTTCGTTTACTTTCATAACCTTATTTGAGCTATCTGTCTATCTGTTAAATACCTTAGACCTATTCGCATCTCGGCTTCTTTAACTGTATTTCTAAGAATTTCTCACATACTTCTTCGTGTAACTGTGTGTGTTTGTTTTTTTTTTTTTTTTTTTTTTTTTTTTTTTTTTTTTTTTTTGAGCATCATGGCTCTACCAACAAGTTCATGAGAGCATAGGTACCGAGACAAGGAAGTAGGCTACACTACTGTTTCTTGAAATTGCAACATTGGGAAAAAATTAAATCTGTGAAAAAAAAGTTATTATGAAACTTGTTCCACAGTTTAGGGACATGACAGTACAAGAATGACAGAATGGTTATAATTACAAAACTATACACACACTTTGACCGCGAGAATTCTGCAGGGTGTGAAGCTGCCGGAACAGAGCCTCTAGACGTCAAAGAGAGCCTGGGTATTCTGTTGGTAAACACAATGCCACGCGGTTTGTGGGTACGTTTACAAAGCAAGTGGTTGCAGGAGGCTCAGAACGAATAAGTTGCCTACTGACCATATCCCGGACATTTTCGATGGGCGACATGTCAGGCAAATGTGCAGGCAAGGGAAGCGATGATACCAATTGTCCTTCATAGAAGGCATGCATATTCTTCGCCTCATGTGGACGAGAAATGTCCTGCTGAAATATGTCATTTGGAGTTTCCTGCAGGAGGGCAATTACTCGGGCTCTAAAGTCTCTCTAATGTAAAGTTGCTGTTCAGATTGCCCTGAATACATAGAAGGCGAAATAGCTTGTTACAGCCAATGGCGCGCCCAAACCATCAGACATACAATGCCGTTCAACGATACAGTCGGTGCGATTGCGTTCAGCACTAAAGCGCCTAGCACGTACGTATAACTATAAGACAAGTAGAAGCGGGACTGTTCCGAAAACACTACATTTTGCCACTCGGCACCGCAGTAATGCCCTTTTGCAGTCAGAGTCATTTTTGGTTTCTGGCACACAATTGCATGCATACCACCAGTCAAACCCTCAGCAGACTGCATCGAAGCACGATGAAGACATGTACACATCAGCTGCAGTGCTCCAACGTAATGCCAACATTGTGGACGTAGCTGTTCCGTTGGTTACGGCCTTGCGGTCAAGACGGTGGTCATCCCGCATTGTGGTTACATTGTGTGGTCCAGTACCCACTCGTCTCTGTGTACGACTCTCTTATATCCTCTGGTCCCACACACGCATCACTGTCGTAGCAGCGTGTCACAGTACCACAAACCCATTTCCTAGAGATCAATCATTCTGTTCCACTTGAACTCACTCACAAGCTGACTTTGCGTCCTTCGACGTCGATGAAGCATGCCTTTGCACTTCGTTTGGCGGCTCTGCGCCGATTGAGCATGGCGTGGCGTAACATTAACATGTCTGCTCACACAAAAGAGGGTCCTGCGGTGTCTGCGTGGATGTCTCTGCAATCTTAATCACTTATTATGTCACCACTGGTCTACACACCCTCCGATTTTGGAGTATTGGAGACCATTCCTTCTTGGTGATGCAATTTTCACAACAGCAAAGTAAAAACAGTATTTTATATCAGGCAATCAAAAAAACAATTACTAGTTACCAGTTCCTCATCTACTTCTTCCTTACTTGCTATGTTAATTAAATTCTTCATACGAAATGAAATTACTACGAAGACTATTAATTGCAGTTTCAAATATGATTTCAGTCTTCTTGTATTAACGAAAAATCATTTTTAGAGTTCATCGAAATTTTATTACAGCGATATACGTGTAGAAGGTTTCATGCAAGCATTTAAAAAGCTGAAAAATCGTGTAACTTACTTTTATGCTTGCTTATCTTTATGCTTTCCTAAACAAATCTTTTCTCGCGCTTTTTCATTTTGCCCCATCCTATTTACATATACACATGTATGATTATTTATTCCTTTCGAAACATTATTTCTACTCCATCTTTTTAATGTTACAGCGAAAATAAATGTCTGTCTGATTTCGCAAGATCCTTGAAGCATCCTAATCACTAGCTTGGAAAAAGCCTAATATAATTCTGAGTTTTACTCGTGTCCTGTGTCTGTGTGAACCTAGGTTAGGACCATAAATTTAATTTCTTTGCTAACGGAAATACCTTTTGCGTATCAAAATGGCAAGTCTCATTCTGCGAAATTTGTTCCCTTGCTTAATTTATTTCTCTTTCACCGAAAATTTGCTATAGTTGTATGGGTTCAATAAACAAGCCGTCAGGTATATTAGAATTATAGGCGATGTTACTTGGATTTGTATTACATGTAATTACCTCCAAATCTTTATGAATAGATTAAAGAATTTCGTCCTAGAAACTTGTGTTTTGGTGATGCAATTATTTTGCTTCGGACTTAACACGTCGTCGACGTCGAGGTCGTTAGAAGCGGGAAAGGACTGGGAGCAGCTAACAGAAAGAAATTAGGCCATGGTCCTTTGAAGGAACCATCCGGGCATTTGCCTGGAGTGATTCGGTGAAACCATGGAAAAACCAAATCTGGATGGCCGGAAGGGGATTCGAACCCACGTCCTCCCGAATGTGAAGCCATAACGTTACCGCTCACCCACCACGCTCGGTATTAGACTTGCGCATAATAGTTCGCGAAGGGGAGCGCTCAGTTTAGTTCGCAGCTCCCTCGCGAACTAGTTCGCTCTTTTAGTTCGTTAGTTCGCGTCTCGAATTCAGAGAAACAGAGCGTTCGCTCGCCTTGCTACCGCTACTGCACGCGCTATTTTGTTTGTTAAGTCAGTTTTATTAGGATATAATCATTTTTTTGTCGTTTCTAAATGGAATTTAATATGACCTTCTTAACAAAAGTTATTGCTTAATAATAGCCCTTTCAAATTACATTAGCATGAACAGTTGGCGCCGATAAACCAAAGTGCTCATTTTCTTTTACACAAATGGGTAAATTGAATAATTGTGCTGTTTTTACTATTTACTTTACATGCATTCGTAGAGTATTAATTTTTAAATGGATTTGTTTATTAGTTCATGGAAGAAACATTACTTATAAAATGCGCTAATGATCCTGCCGTCGACGCGCCCTTAAACCCCAACAACAACACAACATTAATTATAAAATATTATAAACGCGTTTATTTTGATGAATTAAAATACTCGTTTATAAGTAATCGGCTCTTTTATATAAATAAAGTTTTGGAAATCATGGACAAAATATAATTCTACTATTGGCTACAACTTAAGTACTATATGACAGAAATAGTATTACCTATATTATTAAGAAAAATAACATTAATAATTCCAATGTGATATCTAATAATTAGACATATAAAAATAACAGTGACCCTTGAATGAGAAAGTGGTAGCAATAACGAAAGTGCGTAAATTTCCAGTGAATTGGAAGTCATTGAGCTATTATTTTATTAGTGAAGGGGAGAATAATCCAACACACATTCACAATTTTTTGGCGACGAATGAAACTGATGAAGACACAAAAGTTAAAATCTATTTGAATTTCGCAAGTCATTTCTTTCATCACTTTCACAAAGCTGTTAACTAACAGACTGAGATAAGTATTATATTATGTCAGCTTTAAAATTAGCACTAGAAAAATGTAAAAGATACTGCTTCTTTGGTTAAGAAAACAAGAAAAAGCCTTTAGAAACCAAATTCTCCACAGAAAGTGATAATATAAAAAAATAATGCTCTAGTATTCGTTGATAAATGTCTGGAGTATCTTAGTAAATAGTTAGATTTTAATGAAAGCAATTGGCTATACAAAATCCAAAAATTAAATTCAAATCACAGGGTTTCATTTGATGACTGTGAGACTATATTAGAGGTTATAAATTTGCGAGAAAAAATGAATATCAAAGTGAACAAACTTTACTCTGAAATAACAATATTATACGAAATCCAGGTAAAAGTAAGAGAAGTATTTCATGAAAAAAAAAATGAGCTTTTTCTCTAAATTAATTTGACAACTGAAAGCGATAAAGCATATGACAATTTAACTGTAGACAAAAAAGAATTAAAGATGAAAGAAGTGCAAAAAATATAGCTTAAAAAATGAAATAGTAAAAACATACCTTTTATCATTTTCTACTCTTTCGTAAAATATTATATTTTTGAAGTGTAGCATATTTTTATAGGTTATTCTTTTTTTTTAAATTCCTACCATCAACCGAAAAAATATTGGAAACCCTAGCGGCGAATGGTGCTAGTTCGCGAACGGTACCGCTCTCTATAGTTCGCGACCGGGAGCGCTCTGTTAGTTCGCGAACTGTACCGCTCTCTTTAGTTCGCGACCGGGAGCGCTCTGTTTAGTTCGCGAACTAGGTCCTCCAAGACAGCTCGCTCGCTCGCTTTGCTAGCGCTACTGCACGCGCTCTCTTGTTTGTTATGGTAGTTGTTGGTTATCGATGGTTGTCTTTTGATTGTTAATGGGATCAAAGTGTATTTTATTTTCACATTCCACGTTAAATTTCCGTTTGTGACTTCTGCAATAATTATTAATGTTGAACAATTTATTTTTCTTTTATTTATTTTTATATCTGTGTCTTCAGTGAAATGTGTCCACAAGGAACTGTGTTTCATTTTAGATAATAAACTAAAACAAAAGTTGGTCTTCGGGAAAGGATCGAACGAACTAACGAACTAAGGAGCGAGAGATCTGGGAACTAGTTCGCGTAGTTCGCCTATGGGAGCGCTCTTCCGAACTAGTTCGTTCGCGAACTACACAAGACTACTCGGTATAATAGTGTCAATATTTTCCAGGTTTACAGTACGGTACGTTTTATTTCATGTTATGTCTTTCGCACTGGTTCTTTGATTCCGTTTGTTTATGAACTGGACGTTTCCATTACACTACAGTTTAGAGTCAATTTTAATCGAAATAGGAGAAGACATCTAAGATAAAAAAATGTGAAGACTACCTGTGCACAATTTATGCAGCACCCTGCGCTTACGATGATGCTACCTTGTGGCATTAAGTGTGCGCTCGGATGCCTACCTAACAGTACTACTGTAAGACACCGCAGTGACGCAGATAATTTTGTTCATGCTGCACAGGCGCATTCTATTATAGACTCGTATATTATCACTTCATTCATCAACTACTTCCCAGCATTAATATCCCATTTTGTGTCTAATTTTCATTAATTTGAAGTAAATGCTGCCCATTCATTTTTACCATGCCTACATCAGTATGTTAAAAATCTTCCCATTGAACAATTAACTTGAAAATTGCAGAACATTATCGTTTCCGGTGACACTTCAATACTCAGTAATTGCAATTAACAGTTAATTAGTGCAAACGAAATAATTTTTATTACTTCTTGCAGATGTAATATTTGCCGGGATGACATATATTGGCTAGTAGCTATGTTCGAAATATTAAGGTGTTGGGGATTATTCTAGTACGTTATACTTGCTGCATAAACGTTCAGGAAGTAACGCTACTACTCTGTCAGTCATTATTAATTTGTTTTAGTTTGAAGAGCTGCTTGCATATTTCTAAAAAATGATGACGGAACGAGTTGATAGCTTTGTTTTATGTTGTTTTGTTATCTCTGATCAGTATTCGCGGTTGGGAATGTTCAATCAGTCACATACTTCGGCGGTTTTAGTTATATTGGCGAGTTTTTTTAAGTAAATATTTTATTTTTTGTGCCTAGATCAAATCGCTAACAATATCGATGGAATCCTTGTTGGAGTGATTTCCATGTTCCAGCTTACTAGTGAGCAGAGACAATCTAGTGAATCTGTCTCTTCCATGTCAAAAATTGTACGTAGCATACATCAGAGCACTCCAGAAGTTATACTACTTATTTTTCATGTATTGGGAAATACCTTATGCAACTTTACTTTCACAACGCTATATTATTGTTACTAATAAATACGTGGACGGATCTTTTGACTTTTATATTCCGACGTTTTAAGTGATTAACTTAGTAAATATCTACCTTACCTTTCGATCGAAAAACTCTTTAGCTGATAACCTCCTCCGGTCAAATTAATGGTCATACAGCAACCACGCTAATCTCTACCTCATGGGACGTGTTGGTGGAGTTTCAGCATAAAGATAGCTTTCTCAACTTCGAAACAATGGTCTTGTATTTGGAATGACTCTATTATGTTAGCTAAAACCACTTTAGAAAGTTAATCTTAAAGAGATTGATTCCCTGTTGGGAAAGTATTCAGCCTCAGCAGTATACGGCCACGCTATCGGCAAACTACGATATATGGAATTTTACGAAAAAGTTGAGACTGTCACACTCTACACACAAATATAAGTCTTACGAGATAATTTCTAAATTTATTTGTCATTATGACTTCAAGTATTGACTTCCTCACATAAGATCGAGGCAGAGAACTTTCTAATAGGGTAATAGCATATCCTGAACTCGAATCTTTACAGAAATAATGCAGTTTAAATAAAAAAGAAATTTGAATTTGTGCAAATTTTTTTTTTATTTAACTGTACATTCAGATGGTTCGTTATCTAGAGTCTACAACGAACCGTTATTTCTTAATACTGTATTGAAATTTATAATAAACAAAAATTTTGTAAAATTAACACAAATCCTATATACTACGAAAATGGTACAAACAATTAACTATTATTACTACACACTGTAATTTATCAACCTGTTAGTAAAAAATATTACCCACTAATACTAAATAACTGAACATCTTGAGTTTTCAAAAGTTCGTTTAACGCTGGCATCCATTGAAGAAATAAGCTTCGGTAAATTCCAGAAGCCACACTTCCGGCATCAGCGTCCCACTTAGTTGTTTGTGTCTCGTCCGTTTAGAGTATCTTGTCTCATTCCTTAAATGGCTTGTTGTGTTCCGGCAGGTTGAAGCCGATACTGCTCCCTGGCTGCATCTGACACAGCATCTGCCAGCTTGTCGAGTTCATTCAGGAGGAGGTTGTCTTTCATAATTTCCTTGACAGTTTTCCCCATGAGCTTCATTCTGTACTGTTTGATTTGATCATCAACTAGAGCACATTCAAACAGTTTATGTTCAGGTGTTCCTAGAGATCCGCACGCACATAGATCATTCTCTGTCCTATTGATCCTATGAAGATATGTTTCATACGGTCCATGACCGGTGAGGAAATGTATTAACCCTCGGGATGGATTGAAGTGCTTCATACGTATCCTCTTTCTGATGTCAGGAAGAATTTCAAATACTCTCCTTCCGGTTTCAGAATTGTTCCACTGCTGTTGCCATTCATTCAAAATACAATTTTTGATGTCTGTCTTCTTGGTTGCCACTTGACCCAGGATTTCTGTTATCTTGTCTAAGTTTCCTTTTCGTAGCCAGTAACATGCTGCTCTTTTTCTTATTTCCAGATCTAAAGGACATATTCCGAGAATGACTGTAAGTGCATCAGTTGGGGTACTTCCGAATGCGCCTGTAAGACGCAAGAGAATTCCTCGTTGCATTCGTCTGATATCCCTTGCAGGTTTAACCAATCTTAACCTATGCGCCCATGTGCTCGCTCCATAACTTGCAATAGCTGTGGTAATGGCACCATGATACAGTCTTATAGTCGGCAGTGGGATTAGAAATCTTCTTTGCCCAATGCTAATTATTTTGTTCATTGCTGCAGTCGTTCTTTGGCATATATAGTCAATGTGATCTTTGAAATTCCTATGTTCATCCAGAACAACTCCTAAGTATCTTACTGTTTTGCGTCTTTTAATGGAATTTTCTCCAAGCTTCACAGTGGGGTTGCGTTTCAGTGTTCCTTTCATCAAAATGTATTGGGTTTGTGCAAATACTGGACGCAAACGAGAGCACGTGATATAAGTTTTAAATTGTACAGCTTTGATTCGGCGATGCCTAAAATGATCCAAATCTGTTGGCCAGACACCATTTTCTAATCCGCCGCAGTTCTTCATCAATGAGCAAACGTCTCGTCCGAAAGACTTCGCAGCCTCTTCCAAAATACGTTGCCACATGCTTCGAGCCGCAAATATCATTCCGCGAACTCGCGTCGGGTATCCATTACCAGGTAAATGTTTCACATAACATTCACGATTACAAATGACAGTACTGACGACTATTTGCCTGTTTATACCCTTTTGAAGAGACGCAGACGCAATCTGTTTATTTGTATCATTCTAGACCACGAATGTGAAACGTCAATATATACTGGCCGGGAACTAATACGTCTTCGTGGGAACTTTTACAACCGTGGGAACGTCACAGAATGTAGGCAGATGACCTCACTCAAAACATATCTCGTTGTGAATGTGAAATTCAGCCACCAGATTCGTCAACGTGGAGCCACATCTTACCCCTGCTCAGACATTGGCCTGGATAGTCACGTAACTGTATATTGCCGTTCTATGACACTGTCTCCATGCCCTGACAGCCGACGAGGCAGCCACTGTCATCACCAAGTGGCAGACTGTAGTGGTGATAACGCAGTAAACGTGTTTATACGGTCAAATGCTATTCATGTATAAATTATAATATGATGTAAAACATATAAGCTGAGTACCGCTAATTTTCAATATTTTTCCTTCTCTGTCAGCGCACATGCTCCATATTTTAGGTAGCTTCAAACTCTTTCTTTCTCAAACGTAGTTTATTCGCGACAAGTGACTGACCGGCTTTGGAAGTTTTACTCAGTTAATAGAATCTCGTATCTGAGGGTGCCTCTTTCACAAATTCCCGATTGTTTCAAGATTCTTTCACGTGAACATCAGTAACAAATAAGGCTTTGTTTCACTTTTTAGCACTTATACCTTATTTATATTTTACAAGCAACTCTGAACTGTGGTTACCAAACTACTGAAACTTTGTTCCCAAGCATGAGGCAGTGCTATCAACTATTCCACTTGTTTGGATGATAAATTCAAGTTGTTATTTAAAATTAAACCGTAACGTAAAAATTAAAATTTTACTTTCGAAGAAATCCTGAACGTGGAAGAGCACTTCCTCTTCCTACCAATACTCAGTAGAAGAAACCGAAACGAAATAATTTCTGATTACAAACGCTACGGAGAAGCAACTAAAACCGTGGTAATTTATGGGAACGCTGAATGGTGTTACACTCTAGACAGAACACCGGAATGCTGATTTGTTCAATAAAAAATCAGAAACTTACCTACCCATTCAACAATTGAAAGACAAGAAGAAAACAGAAAGCTGTCTCTCAACACACTAGTCGTATAGTTTAATATTAACAGTTTCCAGACTATCTTCACTACTCCGTTCTGTGCTGATCTGTTCTGTTCACGTACCCACTCCTAATATCGAACTCAGTTATTTGCTTCTCATGCTCTTTGGTCCTCCTTCTACACGACACCATGTGATGTTAATCACATTACCAGCCTGTCATCGAGATACGGCAGATGAACACACATCTCTATTTCTAACACCACAGCCTAAGAACTTCAGTTGCCTCTGCAGTAACGAGCACCATTTACATTCATGCAGGTTTGTCTATGTTTCCAAAATCTATCTTCTAAAATTAAAAGATATTTTTCATCAGCATTCTTAGGACCAACAGTAAGCCTTATTTATTTTACCAAAGCTGCAGAGAAAGCACCACGACTATGGGCAGAAACTGAATACCGAGAAATCATAAAATTATGTACGCGAAAATAAGAATTGGAGAGTCCTGGAAAAACAAATGAGTCCCAAAATACGCGATTGGTATAGCGAAGGAAATACACTAAAGACGTATCAGCTATAATAAAAGGGGGAGGGGGAGAAAGGACACATTGGTTAGAGGAAGGAAATGAGCTTAAGAAACAAAGTTCTGTTTCGCACTTTTTGCCGTTTCCATCTATGAGACAATGGACGAGGTGTCAGGAAAAATTGGAGATGAAAATACAAATTTACAGCTTTTGCGGACGACCTGATGATTTCGGCGAGTAAGAAAGATGAAATTCTAATGAAAATGATACATATGGACAGATGATATTTGAGGTTTCACAGGAAAGTCAACTAGAAGACGCATGAGTAGAAGCTTACGATCAGAAAAGGATAGTCAACCAAGTGCAATTATGCTGGTGTAAGTAACTTTAAACAAGGTTAATAGTTTCAAATAGCTAGGAAGTGGAACTTTTTTCCTGCAAATGGCTTAACGCCCGTCCACGGCTAGGTCATTAGAACTGGAGGAGAACTGGGAGCGAGGAGCGGAAAGGAATTCGGCCGTGGCCTTATTGAAGGAAAAATGGTGGGTGCGCAATCGCCTGGAGTGATTTCCGGAAACCATGGAAAACCGAAATGTGGATAGCTGAGTGGGGACGCGTCCTCCCGAATGCAGGGCTATAGCGTTGCCGCTCACACATCTCGTTCGGTAGGAAAGTGGAAATAAAGATGAAGGTATAATACTTATATTGAAATAGGGAGACAAGCAGAACCATTTTTTTAAGAAATATCACAAACCTGATATTTATCAATGATTATCCTCAGAAAAGGAAGCACATAGTTTATCAGGTATATTTATCTGTGCTTCCACAACCTAAAAGATAAGAGAAAGATACAGGCGAGTTGACCTAATTTCATCAGAAAAGGAATAGGTATAGTAAGAATGGACGGTATAAGAAATAAGAAGGTCATAAAAGTAGGAAAAGGCACAGATCGCAAGGTTAAAGCGCTATGGATACGCAATAAAATTTGGGAGTACAGAAGACCAAAAAAGAAACCCGGAGGAAGACAAAGGTACAGATGTCTGAAAGGAGTGGAAGTGGTGTACAGATAAGAAGAATTACTACAACTAGACCAATGTGATGACAGAACATTCCACGTCTATATTATTCACCAAAACTTACACACTGGATACCAATCTCGAATAGCACGAGGGAAGAGAGAAAGCATATAATCAGTTAGGCAACTAATTTTCTAATCTCTCCTGTTACTGCGACCCAAATAGGTTGGTGGACGAAGTATTTCATCGCACTCGTGAATGAAAGTGTCGCGTGGTAATGGCCGAGCGAAGAATTACATTCGACTTACCCCTGCGTGCATGTAAGTTCGTCCAGCCTACTCGCCGTCAACTTCTGGTTCTTCCCTTTGGCATCTGCAAGTACGGGCTGGAAAGCACTAAAAATAATCACTCTAACTACTGACTTGAGGAATTGTTGCAAATGACTTCAGAGATGCTGTGAACAGGCATTTATTCTTGAACTCTTCGGAGAGATAAGTGAATTGATACAGATGAATGGTACAGCTTAATATGCATAGAAGCGAAATGTGTTTCCTTACTATAGCCGAATGGCTGAATAAAATAGCGGGAGGGTTGGTACAAGCCTCGCCTCGTGAGCATACGAAGGGTGGAGCTGGTGGTGTAATTTCTAACACTGCCTAAGTCACTGGCTTCATAAAAATTGGCAAGTTTACGGCGTGATCTTCAAAATGAAACTGCGCAGAGGACGAGTACAGAACGCGTCACTCTACTGTCGCTCCAGGGTGGGGTGACTGTCTCCCATTGGCCAGTTCACATCACGCGCTGTGGATGCAAAGTTTAATTGGCCAGTTGGAGGCGTCTTTCTAGAAGGTACCAGAACATTTCGAACCTCGTTTCTCACAGTCAAAACTGCTTGCTTCTGTAGCCTTGCAGGAAGGGTTCAGATTCTGCAGACGCGCTCTCATGTTCCAAGTCCGCCCAGGCTTGTAGCTCACCGAGACTGGCTTACAATCACTAGAATATTAACTACGAAATTATTGAAATATGCTACAAAAGGAGTCGATCGCATGTTGGACAATAATTTCAAACGATACCTATGTCGCCTGTGTGCGAGACAATCCCAGCCCAATCAACATATCAATTATGTGACGATTTCTTAAGGACTATTGCAAGCGATCAAGACGTTAGCCGTTCCTTCCTGTACTCTCCATGCTGTCAACCAAACCTTCGTGATACGGATCCAAATAATACAACACTAGTCAAAATGTGGATTCACGATAATATTGTGCGCTTTCTTCTTGGTATGTGAGTAACAGTTCTACAAAATTCAACCTATGCTTCGCAGTCTAGAATTAGTTCTGCCCATGACTGAACTTGTGTGCAGGTCCCATTTCAGATTGCTTTGTACTGTTACGCCAAAACGCTTCAATCAACCATGTCAATACATGAATTGTTTAAGTTATACTCGTGAACAAACGGATTATTTTTGTTATGCATATTTCCTTGTACTTTTTGCGATTTAGTGGAAGTTGCCAAAATAACGGCAATATCACGTTGAATTTTTAGACAACCGGCCGAATTCCTTACTTCCATATAGATAACTGTATCATCAGTGAACAATCTCAAACTGCTATTAACATTGCATCCAAGAACGTTTAAAAAAATTAAGAAAAGCAGTGGTCCTATTACATTTCCTTGAGGGACACCTGACGTAACATCTACATTAACAGAGGTTTCTCCATCAACGACAGTTAGAAAATGTAGTAATCATTCACAAATCTGTTCCGATATACAGTATCATCGAATCTTCGCTAAAAGGCGGCTATATGATACAGAGTCCAAAGCCTTCTGAAAATCGAAAATATTTAATCAACTTGTGACCCTGATCAATAGCTTTCATTAAGTCTTTTTTTTTCTTTTTTTCCTTATTGCTTTACGCCTCGTCGACGGCTAAGGTCATTAGAGGGGGGATGGCACTGGGAACAAGGAACGGGAAGGAATTCGGCCATGGCCATTTTGAAGGAAGCATCCCGGTATTCGCCTGGAGTGATTTTGGGAATACATGGAAAACCCAAATTTGGATGCCCGGACGGGGATTCGAACCCGGTCCTCCCGAATGCGAGGCAAGAACGTTAACCATTCACCCACCACCCTTGGTCTCTCATTAAGTCATGCTAAATAGGGCCGGCTATGTTTCACTGGTTCTCTTCTTCCGAAATCCCTGTTGGTTCGGTGTAAGCAATTCGTGTCGTTAGAAACCTTATAATGTTCTATCATATAATACGCTCCGGAACTCTATTGCAAACAGATGTTATGGATTCCTAGGATTACTTCGGTATCATTTCTTGAAAATTGGGACACTTGCCCAGTTTTCCCGTCGGAATGTACTTTTTTCGATTCTCGATAAATAATAGACGGAAATGGTTCTCTTTTCATCGCGTACTGCAAAAATACTCTTACTGTGATACCACTAGGACCCGGTAGTTTCCCCAACTACAGACGTTTCAATTGCTTTATAATACCTGGAAATATCTATTCGTAACGAATTTTTTAATTGCAATGGCGCACACGCTCCGGTGGCAATTTTCCCTACACCCCCATCTTCCCCCTATCCTGCACTCACCTACATTTGCCCTCTATAAATTTTATCTTTAAATTCTTTCAACGTTTTCGGCAAATTATTCATCATTTCTCGTGGTAACTCATTCCAATCTCTGACACCCTTACCTAAAAAAGAGAATCTTCCCACACCCTTGTGCCTGAAATCGAGTGCCAGCTTGTGGTCATGATCATCTTTTCAATTCCGTGCACTACTTTTCATACCTACTCCAATATTTTTCCATGCCTCATCGCCAGTATACGCCCTGTACACTCCCATCAACCTACTCATCCTCCTCCTGTCTTGCAATGAATCCCATACCAGCTCCTTTATCATATCTGTCACTGATTACATTCTCCGATAATTTCCAGAAATAAATCTAGCAGCCCTTTTTTGCACCCTCTCCAACTCCTGTATTTGATACGTAAAATGAGGGTCCCATACTACACCACCATATTCGAGCAATTGTCTGACCAAAGTTTTGTAACCCAATTCCTTTACTTCTCTCGTACATCCCCTCATCACTCTCTCAAACAAGTGCAGAATTTTGAAACCTTTTCCTACCACCTGTCCAATGTGCCCTGCTCAGTTAAGCTTGTTATCAAATGTAATGCCAAGATATTTACATTTTAAGTCTTCAGCAAGTAATTCTTTCCCCACCTTTTATTCATAATTAACCTTTTGTTTTTTATTTGTGTATCTAATAAGTTGATTCTTCTTTGCATTTATCTTCATCGCATGTTTACCAACCCAACTAGATATCCTGTCCAGATCACCCTGCAACTGTTTACAATCCTCTATCGTTTTGATTCTTTTATATAGCATTATGTCATATGCAAACAATCTAATTTCAGATAGTAAGCAGTCTCTAACCTCACACGTTGTGCAAAAATTGGTATATTATCAATAGTTTTATCACTGTACGACTTTTTAAAATGGGTGTCAAGTACGTTAGCCTTGTTCCGGCTTACAATAGCCTCAAATCCGTCATGTATTAGTACTTACGTACCAAAATTGCTTAGTACATGAATCTTATTCAAAGCGAATTGCAATTGAAGTCATTAAAGCCGCCACGCATCGAATTTTTAAAACGGTCTCTTATATCTAAATCTTCCATGTCACTACAGTATCTCGTTTTTCTTAAGCATGCGTATATCCTCCTTTTTTGGTATTTCATCTCTCGAACATTATAATAAGAAGATACCACGATGCCATCCTGGCATCGTTGTTAGGGTATGAGGCCAGTGTTTGGGTGCATAATCTACGTTAGGTGACACTCGGAAGGCGGTATTAAGAGTGTAGAGGAGCATTCTGATGCGGCTAAGTGGTGCCTACGATACTACATCTGCTGACTCACTCACAATACTAGTAGAGGTATGGCCGTTGGCTCTCGAGATCAGAAGACGAGGAGCCATATACCGGCTGCATAAATAAAATCAGTCTGAGTTGCAGGAGATTGTGGGAATAGCAGCACAAACTATGGTGGACATTAAAAACATTCTTCTCGCCGAGTGGCAAGCCCGGTAGGACAACAGTCAAACGGGAAGAAGATTATACAGTGTGCTTCCAAATGTCCAAGAGAGGCTGAAACTTAAATACTTTAATCCTTCTCCTGGCCAAATACATTAAATGACCGGACGCGGGACGTATAACTACATGCTGTACCACAGAGGGTTGAAGGAAACTAGTGTATTTGAATGTGGAGCAGAAGGAACCCTAGAGCACGTTGTGTGGGAGTGGCCTAACACGGAAGAGGTGACAACAGCGGACGTTAACGAAATGTGGAGCATGTAAGCGCGGGATATAATACTGGACGAGAATTTATGGAGCAGGCTTGACAACCTATCAGACAAAGTATCTCAACTACACATAAAAAAGTATCTGGACAGAGCAGTAATCGGGCGGGGTAGACCACCTCCGGGACCTCAGCAGCTGCACAGGTGATTCTAGGCGAAAGGGAGCATTGTTGTTAATACAATAATGCGATAGCTTCCGATAGCCGGTGGTTAACCCCAATGGATCGGCCAATCCGGTTCTGCTGGAAATGCCAGATGGACCAGGAATGGTAGACTGTTTCCGGATAATAACGGTGGCAGGAGTGTGAGCCACAGAATTCGCAATGGTCAACAGTGCGGATACAGCAACTAGCCAGCGAGGTTAATGCCACACGAGCGGCGTGCAAATTGAGCACAAATCGATACAAATAAAACTGGGCAATGTTCTTACTACCAAAAGGCATAAAATTGTCCAATGGCGTCATGAAAAGGTATGGAATGTTATTGCCCCTCGATACATATATATATAAGGTTTAAAAACAAGTTTTAGGTTAATAGTAAAAAAACTTCGGTAACACACGAACTGGCTGCTCAACGCTATGGAAACGAAGCAGCCAATACTAATGTAAGCATGTATAAATTGCACTAGAAGTAAAAGTAGCAACCCCTGTAATGCACATGTTCAGGGATTATACAATTGATGAGCATTCTAAGGAGCTGAGGCATAATAAAGATTGTAAAACCCAGCAGATGTTCATAATGTACTAAAAGCTGAAATCCAGAAGTATGCAAGAAGGCAGATACGTGAAAGCGAAATGAAATTACTTGAAAGACGAGGATGATGTAAACACGTTAACAGTTATTGGGAGAGTAAATGTGAGAACTACTGCCCTGTCCGGAAAGTTCTAAGCCTAGAACGCAAATGGCGATGCTAGAAACAATCTACGAAGCATTTCACGACCATCACTTTCTTCATACAAACAGCAAGTTTGTAGAGACATTTTGTGAATTTATTTGTCATTACAACTTATAATCATGAGCATCATTAGTGTCAGATAGCTTTTTCGATAATGATACGTGGGTAGTTGATCTCCAGGTAACTGACCTTGCGCGACTAATAACGTCTGCGTGAAATTCTTCTAGATGTCTTGCAACTGCTTACGTACTTTCGCACACTCATGGAAAGGTTTCTGACACCACTACGTCTTGTATCTAGCTATGAAATGAACGGCAAAACTTCCTGTGAAATCTGTTTACTGGCCGAAGTTGACTAGCTAATTAAGACGATAGCTGACCACGAGGAACAGGTCCATACTCGTCGCTTATGCAATGTTGCCCCACAAACGAACTGTAAGCTAAAGGAGGTTATGAAGAATGTTAAATGCTTGGCGGTGAAATCAACGAATAGATGTTAAGTCGTCGTAGGCTGGCGGAGGCTAGCGCTAGCTGAAGTCGATGTGTTCTTGAAGAAGACTTGTTGACAAATAGACCAATGTATTTGCTCGTACGTCCCTGGTAACTTTTGATCAACGTCATAAAGGCCGGAAGGAACCAGGTTAATGCATTCCTCTGACGTGCAGATCAGCGAATATTTTCTGACACAAACAAGTCTGCCTCGCCTAAGCATGATAGCTGTCGCCGAAAAACTGCAGTGAACTTGGTTTATCTGACGAATCATTCATGTAGTTCATTTAAATATTGAAAGGCTTAATACGACACTCTCATTAGCTATGCTTAGGATCAATAACATTTCGGGGACGGTAATAACTTCAAGTATAGTCAGAAGCCACTCTCTATGGAGTTGTGAACAAAAATCTCCATTTTCCCGTCTCTTCCCACCAGTGCATGTGACAGTTAATCGGGGAGTTTGTTACTACATTTTGACTGGTATTTATATGTGGCGCAGTACTAACTCTTAATGTGCGAATACTTTGTCTGTAGGCAGTACATGCGACGTTTGGTTTATACATTATCTAGAAAAAAGTAATTGGACAACTGTCCACAATGTTTGTTCAATGGTTGACACACCGTTAATATCTCATGGGGCCACATCTTGCTGCTATAACAACATTCAACCAGTCTGGCATGCTTTCTACGAGTGTTGTTGGTCGATTCTTAGGAGCCCTCACTCGGCAATCCAATTAGACCCAAAGATTTTCTGTAAAGTCAGAACACTGGGTGGGCTAATCCAACCGATGCACTGTTGTCAACGTACCACTGCATATGTGCCTTTGAAACATGGAATCCAGAATGGTCATCCTGGAAGTAACATTCGTCCATTCCGTAAAAATGCCACTATGTTGGGAGCACTTAACTATCCAGAAGGTTGCAACAGGTTTCTGTGTTCTTGCTACCGCAGACAAACACCTGCGGTCCTACGCCGAAGGCCGTGAAATAGTCCTACATCACACAACCACCACCGAATTTCCTAGTTGGCTCTATGCACTCGGACAGAAGTCGTTCCCCTGGTAGACGCCGCGCCCATATATACACTCCTGGAAATTGAAATAAGAACACCGTGAATTCATTGTCCCAGGAATGGGAAACTTTATATACACATTCCTGGGGTCAGATACAACACATGATCACACAGACAGAACCATAGGCACATAGACACAGGCAACAGAGCATGCACAATGTCGGCACTAGTACCGTGTATATCCTCCTTTCGCAGCAATGCAGGCTGCAAATCTCCCATGGAGAATATCTTAGAGGTGCTGGATGTAGTCCTGTGGAACGGCATGCCAAGCCATTTCCACCTGGTGCCTCAGCTGGACCAGCGTTCGTGCTGGACGTGCAGACCGCGTGAGACGACGTTTCATGCAGTCCCAAACATGCTCAATGGGGGACAGATCCGGAGATCTCGCTGCCCAGGGTAGTTGACATACACCTTCTCGAGCACGTTGGGTGGCACGGGATACATGTGGACGTGCATTGTCCTGTTGGAACAGCATGTTCCCTTGCCGGTCTAGGAATGGTAGAACGATGGGTTCGATGACGGTTTGAATGTACCGTGCACTGTTCAGTGTCCCCTCGACGATAACCAGAGGTGTACGGCCAGTGTAGGAGATCGCTCCCCACACCATGATGCCGGTTGTTGGCCCTGTGTGCCTCGGTCGTATGCAGTCCTGATTGTGGCGCTCACCAGCACGGCGCCAAACACGCATACGACCATCATTGGCACCAAGGCAGAAGCGACTCTCATCACTGAAGACGACACGTCTCCATTCGTCCCTCCATACACGCCTGTCGCGACACCACTGGAGGCGGGCTGCACGATGTTGGGGCGTGAGCGGAAGACGACCTAACGGTGCGCGGGACCGTAGCCCAGCTTCATGGAGACGGTTGCGAATGGTCCTCTCTGATACCCCAGGAGCAACAGTGTCCCTAATTTGCCGGGAAGTGACGGTGCGGTCCCCTACGGCACTGCGTAGGATGCGACGGTCTTGGCGTGCGTCCGTGCGTCACTGCTGTCCGGACCCAGGTCGACGGGCACGTGCACCTTCCGCCGACCACTGGCGACAACATCGATGTACTGTGGAGACCTCGCGCCCCACATGTTGAGCAATTCGGCGGTACGTCCACCCGGCCTCCCGAATGCCCACTATACGCCCTCGCTCAAAGTCCGTCAACTGCACATACGGTTCACGTACACGCTGTCGCGGCAAGCTACCAGTGTTAAAGACTGAGATGGAGCTCCGTATGCCACGGCAAACTGGCTGACACTGACTGCGGCGGTGCCCAACCGCTGTGCAGCTAGCGCCCTTCGACGGCCAACACTGCTGTTCCTGGTGTGTCCGCTGTGCCGTGCGTTTGATCATTGCTTGTACAGCCCTCTCGTAGTGTCCGGAGCAAGTATGGTGGGTCTTACACACCGGCGTCAATGTGTTCTTATTTCAATTTCCAGGAGTGTAGTACATCCATCCGACCGGAGTAATGTAAACATCTACTCATCACCCCATAGAACCAATTTACACTGCAGTGGCCAGTTGCGACGGTCCAAACTCCAGAGTCCGAGCTTTATTGCTTGTCGTGATGTGGGCTTTATGTGCAACTGCTCTTCCAAAACATTCAAGACGGTGAGCGTCTGTATTTAATATTCCAATGGATACCGATACTCCTGATGCATGAAACTGCTGTCACATTGGAGACAAGGGTTGTATGCTATTTTCGACAGTTTGATGTTTCAGGGCTCTGCGATTTCTGTCAGTCAAAACTGGAGGTGGCGCAGAACGTGCAACATTGGCATAAAGTCCACAGATCTCTGCTAATGCAGGACGAATGCAATTGTTGATTTTTGCCTGTTAATCCTCACTGTAATCGTCCTGGTAGACAACCCACTTATATGGCAGCCCACAGTCACTCCATTATCGAAGTCTGATAGCTCCGCACTTTGTGTCATCTCTTTGTCAACTAGTTCCACACCGGACTGCAGCATTTAGTGGCTTCACAAGTCAACTAAAGTACTGAATTGCCTATCTTCACAGGTGAGCAATTACTTTTTGATAGACAGTGTAGTAGCTTTTTGTTTAATATTTATCTGTAGCGTAGTATTAACTTTTGTATAACCTTTGGATATTTTGTGAATACTTATTGTGACAGTTGATTTCGAGAAATGGGTGGGGTCAATTGCTACTATTCAACATTTGCTCCTTAGGGCCTTACTTTTTTTTATTAATTATTTATTACTGTTTGTGGGCAGTGCAGGAGATAATAGATAGATAGATAGATATGTTCACTTTGATCCCATGTGAGAATAATCTCGGGAACAACACATACACTTATTTGTAATGTCAATATTACTATATAATTGATAATGTTATTATATATTGACAACAAGTTAGCTACAACCCATTAGTATAACCAATATCTCCTGTTATCTACAAATACAATCCCGAGTTAATTAATACTTATTATGTGGAACAGTGTATACACTTGTTACCCGCATCTAATAATCAGTTATTTTCTTACAACCAGTAACCATGATAAGTTTCACTGTAATTTGCGACTACATATTATATCATGTTAGTTGCATTTATGTGGAACAGTACACACACTTATTAACAATATCAATTATATTACCAACAACTCATAAGCAGTCAATTACTTAACAACCTGTTAATATGATAATTTTTCACAGCAGTTTTTGAATGCATGCTATCCCATGTTAGTTACTATATATGAGTGGAATTTTGTAAACACAATAATTACTTAAATTGTCAAAAGTTTCAACAGAAAGAAAAACTATATATCATTTTAGTAATTGTGGACAACTTTGTCACCTTCCCCTTCCATACACCATATATACTATTTTATCAGTCATTCTTAGTTACCAAATTCCAAGAAGAAAATTCTTTCACAGAGTAAAATGGGTTCTGAAGCAGAAACTCTTTCAGTTTGGACTTAAAGTAGTTGGGTTTTTGTAGGTAACATTTAATTTCTGTTGGTAAGACATTGAATAAGGAAGCTCCAGTAAATGTTAACCCTCTCTGTACAATTGACAGTGATTTGTAATCCTTGTGAATATTATATTTATTCCTAGTATTATGGCTATGTATGTCAGCATTAAGATTGAAGTGTTCAGGATTTTCCACTAAAAATGATAATACAGAGTATACATACTGTGCTGGCATGGTTAGAACACCCAGGTTTTTAAACAGATTTCTGCACGACGTCCATGGGTTTGCTCCACAAATAGTTCTTATAGCACGCTTTTGTAATTTAAATACCGTTTGTGCTTGTGACGAGTTTCCCCAAAATGAGATGCCATAAGTGAGCAGGGAATGAAAATATGCAAAATATTCTAACTTTCTGGTTTCTATATTAGCTATTCTAGATATTACCCTTAGTGAGAATGTTGCAGAATTCAGTTTTTTAAGAAGTTGTTGAATATGTTGTTTCCAGTTCAATTTGTTATTTATATATACACCCAGGAATCTTGTGAAACTGCTTTCATTGATTGTTTTCCCTTCTGATATCACATTATAGCTGTCCTTTGTTTTATTTTTTGTAACAAACTGAAGTAACTGTGTCTTTTCTACTTTAAGTATTAGTTTGTTGGCATTAAACCACCTATTAATTTTCTTTATAGCATCATTTGCTATGTTTTCGAGGTTTTGTGCTGATGGATCTTTCAACGATATGCTACTATCATCTGCAAAGAGCACTATGTGTTCATTATCACCTAGTATATGTGGAAGATCATTTATATAGATTAAGAACATCAGAGGGCCAAGAATTGAACCCTGAGGCACACCACATTTAACTATACCCCATTCTGAGTTTATAACATCTCCTGTATTAGCATCTTTCAGTGATACACATTGCTTTCTATTTTACAGGTATGATTTAAACCAAAGTCCTGGCTTACCACTAACTCCATAGTGATCTAATTTACCTAGTAGAATATCATGATCAACACAGTCAAAAGCCTTAGCAAGATCACAGCATATACCTAGGGAATTTAGTTTTTATGCATTGATTCCAGTATGTTGTTTACAAAAGCAAAAATTGCTGAATCTGTTGAAACGCCTTGTCTAAAACCAAACTGTACTTTACTGAGTAGGTCATTCTTTTGTAGATGTGCATACACCCTTCTGTACATTGCTTTTTCAAAGATTTTTGAAAATGCTGGTAGAAGTGATATTGGTCTGTAATTCTCAATCTTTGAGGTATCACCCTTTTTATAAAGTGGTTTGATTATTGACTTCTTGAGTGAGTAAGGGAAGATACTTTCTTCAAAAGAACTATTACAAATGTGACTAATAACTCTACTAATGCTGGTGTTACATTGTTTCATTACATGGGTTGAAACCTCATCATAACCAAATGAATTTTTATTTTTGAGGGATTTAATAATTTTTTCAATTTCATTTTTACTGGTGGGAAATAGAGACAAAGGTGCTGCTTTTGGTGACAAGGATTTAAGTATTGCTATAGCATCCATATTCCCAATACATTTTCCTTTTATTTTTTCAGCAACTGTTAAGAAGTATTTATTGAAAGCACTTCCTACATACGAGGGGTCATTTACAAGTTTATCATTAATGCTTATAGATATAGGTTTATGTTCAAGGGATGATACAGTTGTTTCTCTTTTAATAATGTTCCAAACACTTTTTATCTTATTATCTGAACTACTAATCTCATCGTTTATGGCCAAACGTTTAGCTTCTTTTACTACTTTGGTTAAAATTCTACAGTAAGTTTTGTAATGTTGTCTGAGAAGCATATTATCAGCATTCCTAACTTTTACATACAATTCCCTTTTATGTCTGCAAGATGTTTTAATACCAACTGTAACCCAATTTTTGTTTACTCGTTTTTGACCAATTGGAGCTAGTTTTGTAGGGAGACACCTTTCGTAAATTTCCAAAAACCTTTGGTGAAAGTAATTGAATTTATTATTTACCCCTTTTAATATATAAACAGTGCTCCAGTCCTCATTGAGAAGTTCATCATTTAATGTTTTTATTGAATTGTTCTTTAATGGCCTAACTCTGACAAATCCTTTCTTTTTGTTATTTTCATTTCCCACAATATCCAAAGTAATTATTTGAGCATTATGGTCTGACAAACCATTTTCCATTGGAATTGTTCCATTTATTTCTAATTTATTGTGTTCTACAAAAATGTTATCAATAATGGTACTACTATCTTTTTGTATTCTAGTTGGGAAATTTACAGTTTGATAGAGATTGAATGATCTAAGCATTCCTAGAAGATAATCTGTCTGGTTACATTCTACAGCAAAATTTATGTTGAAGTCTCCACAGAGGATAATTTCCCTTTTAGTTCGTGATAAATTTAGTAGAACCGCTTCAAGTTTATTACAAAATTTACTGAAGTCTCCTGTGGGAGCCCTATAAACTGTCAGCACTATAAGATATTTGTTTTCTAATTCTAACTGTGTTGCACAACATTCAAAAACTTGTTCTATACAGTATTTACTTACATCTAATGATTTTGTTTCAGTATTTTCTGTTACATATATTGCTGCACCACCCATTCTCATCTCTGACCTGCAATAACATGAAGCTAATCTATATCCAACAAATGGGAGGAGACATATTTCAGAATTCTTCAGATGATGTTCTGTCAGACATACAATATTTACGTTAATATTCAATGATTTTTGGGTTTCTTCTATAGATATTATCAACTCATCAAGTTTGCTTGAGATACCCCTAATGTTCTGATGGAACAAAGCTATTTTAGACTGACATTCTTTATTTTTGACTGTAATATCATTATGTACATTTCTTAAATAACTCTTCCTACTCTTGACGTTTGGCCTAAAAAAGACTGAGTCCTACCACCAATTACCACTGGGATGGGGTTCACATCCCGAATAGCCGTTGAATCCCGTATTCGAATTTTGTACAATAGTTATACTCTTTATTTGTATGGGCCATTGTTTAATCATTGCCTATTTTTGCATTTGGGTGGAGTAAGTGGCAGCAGCATTAGGTATCTTCATCTGCAATTGGTAGTACCGGTTAGGTGTTTTACTGGTGGTTCTCAAAACTTTCTGCTTATTGTGTTTGACGCTATGCACCCAAACTTTCATATGCCTTGTGATTAAGGTTTTCTTTACTTTTCTGCTGTCAATTTTTTCAATGATTTCTTCTGTGTACTTTGAATTCAGCGTACTAGATCAGTGTACTGTCAGAGCACGTAGGGAATTCGTTCTTTCATCCACTTCTCAGGTTTAGTTGTTACTTTCAAAAGATAGTATGGGTGGAAACTGCGATTGCTGTGTGCAGATCGGGCCGAGGTGGCAGATCTGCGCATTTAGCTTTGTTAACGAACGTGAAACAGTAGGAAGCTGCCATGAGAGGTATGTTGCAGCAGAGTGACACTGATAGAGCCTAGTCGTTCAGAGGTTCTCCCTCATCAACAAACCCAAGCAGAGATTATGGATGCTGTGCGAAGGTCGCCTGACGGTGACTGGCGTGTGGTATCTGGATCTCAAAGTTGCAAACAAAGACAGTCGAACAATCTAAGATGCCAAAAGGGTGAACTTTTGCCGCTATCAACCCGGTCTGTCAGGGAATGGACTCAGTTCCACAATTGTCATCTAGGGAGTTGGCGGCCTCCCAGCCCGCTACGTCTGAGCAGCAACAGAAGAGGATTCTTGTGGTCGGAAGACTGTAGCGTTTGGCGGTTTATGGAGCCTCTTAGGAAAATGACTTATAGTTGGAGAAGGAAATCCAGTGTACAATCATTGTGTATTCTGAGTGGTCTCATTGCAGATGTGGAGCAGCCCATTCCGACTAGTACTCAGCAGGAGAGGTGTAACCAATTGCAGATCGTGGCGCATGGTGGCATCAGTGATGCCTGTCGCCTTAGGTCGGAGGTCTTCCGGCGGCTGGCAGAAAGGTTGAACGCTGTGGCCAATGGCCACAAGATATCAGCAGAACTAATTATCTGAAGTATTGTCGACAGAAGAGATTGTGGATCTCTGGTTCAGAGCCGTGTTGAGGGGATGAATCGGAGGCAGCGGTTGTAATACTCCTCTACAATAATTTGTGTTACTCTTCTTAAGTTAGCCAATTATAATAATCCGTTCTTAACTCATTAATCTTTCTACCTAATTGTTTCGTAATTAAATTCCACAGATTTTTAGACGGTTTGGCTGTTAAATACCGCCATTCAACCCACGTACGCGGACAAAGGAGCTACTTAGTTCCATTAAAAGGTTCTTATTATCCAAATAAGACGTCTTAGCTTCATACAATCAATAATTTGCTATTTTATTGATTAAAGCCCTATTACTGCTCTTAACAACTTTATTTTTACACGAGGCACAAAACTACAATTGAAAATACACTCGTTCTGTATATTAAGAAACAATCACTGATTCATCTGGCATAATACAAAATATTAGATCGCCGCCAAAACTTTGGCGCACGACCTCTCACTCCCGCTCACGGCCAGAGACACTCCACACCTCTGCACACACTCAAAACCATAGATGTTAACATCACTTATACTACCCTTTCTTACATGCTTAGTATCGTCTGTGATTTCCGTGAGCATAAATACAATTGCTTACAATGCATATTCATACATTTATTTTAATATTACAATATATACATCTAAATATATATATATTCGGGGCTAGTGGATATGCTATACCTGCCCCCACTACGAGGAAAATTAAATTTAATGCTTGCATGTATTTCACTTTGCCGAGAAGTCATTACTATCTGTCCATATTAAATTATCAGTTAAAATTGTTAGCGTTATTTTCTGACACATTGATTGAACAACCTTTTCACACAACACCAAATGTTATTATGTACAGTCGGGGACATAATTCGCGAGACCCATCGCCTTTCGATTATGCTTCGTTCTAGACACGACTGCCTCATGGGACAGCATAACTGGTAGGTGATACACTAAATTCATGATAAAATAGACCTCTCATGCCCAGCACTTTACCCAAGACTAAAAAATATGAGCTCGCGCGCGAGAGACTCGCAAACGCTCAGAGGCTAAGTTCGGAGTTCTACAGTTAAAATAATCACGAGTATCACTATTTTAATCATAAAAACTATTGAATTAATTAAATCGATTGATATAGAGGAATGATACTGCTTTTTTTTTTTTTTTTTTTTTTTTTTTAGAAATTTTGATGGTTACTCCGTTTTTTAAGACCATAACAGAGCTTGAATGGACTGTCACACGTTCTAGCGCTGCAGCGTTATCGAACTGTGTGTGACAAGCGTAAGTAGAAAGTGTATTTGTGACAGTACTCAGATGGTGAACTAAATCACGAAATATAAATTATGTAGTTATTTCCACATACTTCAGTAGTTCGGAATAAGAACACCTTAATTTTGTTTTCAACATAACATTTTTAGAAGGTAAGTTTAATAATAATAATAAATAATAATAATTAATAACAGTAAATCCGTCGACAATGTAAATAAGCGGTTTCAGGTTTTAAGGCTGAAAAAATGGAAGTGGGAAACCTTTCATGCCTTCCTTTGTTTCTCCCTAGCCCTGATACTTCTTACCTTCCAAACCAGATGGGTTATGGTTAACAATTTTGCCTGGCATTCGGTAGAACGCGGATTCAAGCCCCGTAGGACATCCAATTTCAGTTTGGCATGGTTTCCGTAAATCTCTCCAGCTGAACACCGAAAAAGTTGCTTCAAAAAGCCGTGGCTGAAATTATTTCCCGATTCTACTTTCCAATACTCTCAGGATTCAAATCACATTGGCGTCGAAAGAGAACAAGAAGAAGAAACATAACTCAATGTGGTGGGTTGTTGGTAACACTGTGAGGTGGCTTCCGGGAGGACGTGGGTTCGAATCCCCGTCTGGTCATTCAGATTTGGGTTTTCGATGGCTTCCCCAAAATCACTCCAGGCGAATGCATGGGTGATATCGTCAAAAAAATACCACGGCCGAATTACTTCCCGTTGCTCACCCCCGAGTCCTTACCGGATCTAACCACCCCGACGTCGACCAGGCATAAAACCAAAAGCAAAACAAAAAAGATATAAATCTTAAAATGTCGCCAAATTACTGTCAGTTACCAAGCTTAAAGACAAAAGCTATTGATACTCCTCCATACCATAATTTTTATTAGTAAATTCAAGAGATTGTTTTATCAATGTAAAGGAACATGTTGTGGAAGTAAAGGAATCTAAACACAAACAAAAGTTGAAAATCCGAAATAATATGAGACGGAAACCCAATATAAGCAAACCCAAATTTGACGTCGCTTGTGAATATGACCCAACGAACCAAGGTATCTTCTTTTAAAAACAAAAGCACCTGCAGAGACGCCGACAGGCATTATGCCGAAAATGAATAAAAAGGCTTCACATGATATGTTTTGCAGTTACGAGACCATAGAAACGCTTTATTCATAATTGTGTATTCATCGTTAAAATTATTTTAGAAAATTAAATCTTTCTGCATTTCTACTTCAAAATGCTCTCAAAGCATCTTGAAAATGTTCTATGACGTACTATTTGCATGATGGAATTACTTCAATAATATTGTGTATTGACTGTGCATTAAAAAAAAAAAAACCTTCAAGCATATCGTACGGGAAATTGAACTGCTTCGATCATTAGATTTAAATATTTTGGTCTGTTCTCTGGTAAAAGAATGTGGAAACGTGATTGCAATCGCGATGGCTAACACAGATGATAAATCCAAGGTGCTTCAGCTACTTCCGGGAGCGATTTTCCTCAACTTTATTTACCTGCTCTGTGTTTATCCCTGAACGTTGTATCTGACACAGCTCAAGAGAGGAAATCATCATAGGAGAACAGAAAATATATACGTTACGAAGGATAGTTTTCTGAACAATAACATAAAGTAATCTTGTCATAGTTGTTTTCTAAGGCGCGGAAATGTTCGATCCACTACAGATTTCAGAATTACGTTTAGTCAGATGTTCCACATAGCAACCACAGGCACGTCCATAATATTCAACTTTAAAAAGAAATCGCCTATTTCCTCCAATACACACACAAAAGGATTTAGAAATTTCAGCTGCATGTGAAGTTAGCGAACATCGCTAATTGTTTGACTAGCTACTATAAATCTTTTCTCATTGTTGTCTTTTCTAGTATAAACTTTCACGGTAGGCTTCATTGTGAGAATAATTATGAAGCAGGCTCAATTCCCTATTCGGGTATCCCGATTTCAGTTTTCCATGGTTTCACAAAATCAGTCGAGACGAACGCTGGGAGGGTTCATTCAAAGGCAATGGCCGAATTCCTTCCCATTTTTGTCTCCAAACCACTCCCATCTCTAATGACCTAGATGTAAACGAGGCGAAAGCCTTAAGCACAAACAGAGGCAAGTAACACAAGAACGAATGTGTGGTTTTCAGAGGAGAAATATAAATTCCTCAGTTCCATCGATCGGCACTAACATAACCGCAAAAGCTAAAATTGAAATATAGAGCAAATATGATTCTTTGAATTCAAAATGCCGTATTCACAAATATGTGATGCTACACGAAGAGAAGATGTTTAATTCATAAAAACTTTTTCATCGACTTCTGAAGGATTTAATTTGTATAACTCAAAAACATTCTGAGTTGCTAGTTGGGTTTAGGGTTTATAGTCAATTCTTGCTATATGAATTTGCATCGCATCACGTCAGCTAGTGTTTAACATCTATTCACTCATCAGTATGAAATAATGTGTTATTATCACTATGTAAAATTCCCAAATTAGCAGTATTCATGTCGGAAAAATTGAATAGTTCCAAAATTTCAATTGCGTTTTTATTCGTCAAGACTAATGAATGAAGATGCAATTCTATCTTGGGTACTATGACAAACGAAGTCGTAATACAAGGAAACAGGCATCGTTTGCGTCAGAAGACTTCCTCGTCCTCTGCGCCACTTGTTTTCAAACTACAATCTGCCACAGTGTATTCCGTTGCAACAACGAAAATGAATCGCTGAAGTGACGCTGATAGGGGGGGGCAGTACATGAAGAAGGGCATGCAAACAGTTCAGTAGCTACAACCTTGGGGATGCACAAATCCGCCGTGGCAAGGTGGATACGGAGATATGAAGACGAAAGAAATCTCTCAGAGCGGCCCAACACAGACAGCTGCTCGACGAAAAACAACAACTGACCAGGATCGAAAAACTGTTAGACTTTGCCGTAACTCCCCGTTTCTAAGTGCATGGCAGTTGTGGAATAACTTAGGGCTCGACATAAGCACTAAAACAACCAAGGAGCTTACGAGAAAAAGGTTTGCAAGCCAGACGTGATGCGATTAAGGAGTGGCCTAATCTTCGCATCTGATAATGCTGTCAGGTGTCCTGATTAATGGAGACATGTCGTCTTCAGTGATGAGAAGGTGTTTACGAAGGGATCTGCGGGTAATGAGGTGGTTTACCGCCCACGTGAAGCAAGATTTGACCAACGCTACATTCACCACAGCCGCAGAAGTGGTAGTGCTTCTGTTACCGTCTGATCGTGGATTTCTGCTGCAGGTTGCGGTGTGCTGTGGGAGGTGGACGGCCGTCTTAATTCCGCAGCCTATATATCTATTTTTGGAGGACGTGATGTTGCCATCTGTGAGGCAGAGATTTCCGGAAGGGGATATCATTTTCCAGCATGACTGGTCACCAGTCCACCAGTCCCGTCTAGATCAGAGGGGATTCCTCGAGCACCCCGAAATGCTGCAAACTGATTGACCACCCAAGAGCTCTGAAACACAGAAAATATTTGGGCAGAAATGGTCAGAATTATAAAAGAAAAGGGGGATGTGCCGACGACCCGGTGGCATTTATGACGCATGGAAAGAACTGGCCTAAAATCGTGGTTTATGTCACGCCTCATTTTTTTCCATGAGCAGTAAAATCCGTGTTGTTATCGATGTGGAGCGAGGCTGGACAAGACACTGAAAGCTAACTCAGTGTATTTTTTTACTTCTCCATAACTATTCTGCCACACCTCTTTTCCGGCATTCAGCGATCTTATCCCTGTATTACATCCTGATCCGTTTCCAAACATCATTTTTCCCTTCCTCCTCTCCCCGGCACCAAAGATATCTGGGCAGAGTACAGCTCTCAATCGAAGAACGAATATCCAACCGTTCGTCGGTGGTGGCGTAGTAGGAAAACCGACAGAGTAGTAAAATAAGGTGTGGCAGCTGGCACGAGGCTCTGTGGAAGCTTTTTTTTTTTATCCTCTTGTTCATTTCTTTTTAGCCTCCTATATAAAATACTACACAGAAGTTTATAAGACAAGTGTACCATTCAGTCAAATAAGATAGCAATTTTTTACTCCAGTTTTAATTTTAATACTAGTGTCTGTAACATAAGTATCACAAATGATACTGAATTAATTTAAGATTTAAGCTGTTGTTTTCTTTACTTATTTTCACTGTTGCATTAAATGCTTGCGAATGCCTGGAAGGTGCCTTCAAAAGACTTTGGCCGAATCCATCCCCGTTTTTTTCCCCAGTCCTTTCTTGCTTCAAATTACCTCGATGTATGTGTTGTAATGCCAAAAGGAAAAAAATTAAAACTTAAAAAAAAAATGTTGCCAATATCAATGTGGATTAAGAAAAAAAGCACTTGCCACCAAGATTTCATCACAAAAAAATTTCAAATAAAAATATTACATCTCTGAGGTGCGTTTTGGACCTACTTCTTGTTGGATTTATCTCATTCAACCGTCGACTACGGTAGCGGAGGGACTCGAGTGCTTCTTCCACATGTGAAGAGTCGCCAGTATGGTGTTTTTTCCTTAGGTCTGGTCGATGTCGAAATCATTAGAGGGAGAAAAAGGACTGGGGGCATCGATCGGGAAGGAACTCAGCCATGGGATTTTTACGAAACCATCTCGACACTCACGGGATGATTTCCATTAATCATGCATGATCGAAATCCGGATGGATGGACGAAGATTTGAATCCGTGTCCTGGAGCTTTACCGGAACGGTCGGTCACTGGTGCGAATCCGACCTGGGGCATGGGAGTTAAAGTAAGTGTTTTGTATGTCTTGTGTCGTCTTTCGCCTGTATGAGCAAAAAACATTTGGAAATACGTCAGTTCACAGAATGATGAATGGCTATCGCTGGAACGCCATTAAATATTTAAGACAATGTTATTGAACCAAAAGGCAAAATCCGTCTTCAAAAATCTCTCACAGATCCACCCCGCTTGTCAAAAAATATTTTTTATTTGGTGCCAGCTAGCAACATGGTTGCGTGATAATAAGAGTTTATGGATAATAAGATACAAAATTTGGAAAGTAGGCGGACTATAGTGAAGTTCTTTAGTACACACGGAGGAGTATTTAATTTCAGTTGAGTTTGTAGGACGTGATATCTTTAACACTACATGTGGTTATTATATAAGAAGAATTCACTCGAGGAAATTGCAGGTCAGAGGCAAGGAGGAAGTAACAGTTGTAACAAACGTTTCGAGGAAGTGTTTATTTACCAGTGGCTCTGAGGAAGCGAAGAATACTTGTTCAGTAGAGTTAGCTCAAATAAGGTGTGTGTGTGTGAATATCATCATCTGTACTCGAAATACGTCCTTTTTCGAATCACGAGCATCTATAAACACAGCGAAAGCCATTTGCCGAAAATAACAGAAACAATTCAACTTCATATAAAACATTATTAAAGTTACGTTATCATATTTAGAGGACCGGTGAAAGTGTTGAAAAATAACGTTGAACTAATACATATTAGTTAATACAAATTTCGGCAATTACTCCTCGACTTCATTATACTGTCAGTTCTGTCATTGCATCTTGCAAATGTTCTACTCGTACTATTTTACTATCAAATGAATTATTTAACATTCCGTAATAATGGAGCTATTTCTTAAAAAACTGGAAGTGCAGGTTTTGGAAAATTGATCTGCATCCATCTGTTGATTTGAATACTTTGCGACCTTCGTTTTCTGTGACCATTCAGCCTGATTCAGTTTGTATTTTTCTGACTATTGTGTCAGGTTTTGCAGAGGTAATGTGGCACACTATAGTGAAGCCAACACAATATGAACACTACACTCATTTAAAACTACCCGTGTGGGGGGACGGACTCAAAAAATCGGCAACCCTTAAAATGCGATGATAGCATTCTAACCCCTATTCCGCTAGGGCTAGCCTGAGTGTCTTGGTCGGGACTGTAGTGAAGGAATATGTGAACATGTCTGCGGTCATGGTTTGCTAACACGGATGACAATTCCGGAGACCCACAGGACAAGGAAATTATCAGGCATGTGATTTTCCTCATGCTGCTTCTACTACTCTGCGTCTGCGTCTGTGTCTGAAAACCACACATTCGTTCTTGTGTTACTTGCCTCTGTTTTGTGCTTAAGGCTTTCGCCTCGTTTACATCTAGGTCATTAGAGATGGGAGTGGTTTGGAGACAAAAAATGGGAAGGAATTCGGCCATTGCCTTTGAATGAACCCTCCCAGCGTTCGTCTCGACTGATTTTGTGAAACCATGGAAAACTGAAATCGGGATACCCGAATAGGGAATTGAGCCTGCTTCATAATTATTCTCACAATGAAGCCTACCGTGAAAGTTTATACTAGGAAAGACAACAATGAGAAAAGATTTATAGTAGCTAGTCAAACAATTAGCGATGTTCGCTAACTTCACATGCAGCTGAAATTTCTAAATCCTTTTGTGTGTGTATTGGAGGAAATAGGCGATTTCTTTTTAAAGTTGAATATTATGGATTCATAAAAGGTTAATCATACTTATCTGAAAACTAACATCTACGTGCCTGTGGTTGCTATGTGGAACATCTGACTAAACGTAATTCTGAAATCTGTAGTGGATCGAACATTTCCGCGCCTTAGAAAACAACTATGACAAGATTACTTTATGTTATTGTTCAGAAAACTATCCTTCGTAACGTATATATTTTCTGTTCTCCTATGATGATTTCCTCTCTTGAGCTGTGTCAGATACAACGTTCAGGGATAAACACAGAGCAGGTAAATAAAGTTGAGGAAAATCGCTCCCGGAAGTAGCTGAAGCACCTTGGATTTATCATCTGTGTTAGCCATCGCGATTGCAATCACGTTTCCACATTCTTTTACCAGAGAACAGACCAAAATATTTAAATCTAATGATCGAAGCAGTTCAATTTCCCGTAAGATATGTTGAAGGATATAATTTTTTTTTTTTTAATGCACAGTCAATACACAATATTATTGAAGTAATTCCATCATGCAAATAGTACGTCATAGAACATTTTCAAGATGCTTTGAGAGCATTTTGAAGTAGAAATGCAGAAAGATTTAATTTTCTAAAATAATTTTAACGATGAATACATAATTATGAATAAAGCGTTGAGTTACAACACTTTCATCCTTTCTCTTTCTATGGTCTCGTAACTGCAAAACATATCATATGAAGCCTTTTTATTCATTTTCGGCATAATGCCTGTCGGCGTCTCTGCAGGTGCTTTTGTTTTTAAAAGAAGATACCTTGGTTCGTTGGGTCATATTCACAAACGACGTCAAATTTGGGTTTGCTTATATTGGGTTTCCGTCTCATATTATTTCGGATTTTCAACTTTTGTTTGTGTTTAGATTCCTTTACTTCCACAACATGTTCCTTTACATTGATAAAACAATCTCTTGAATTTACTAATAAAAATTATGGTATGGAGGAGTATCAATAGCTTTTGTCTTTAAGTTTGGTAACTGACAGTAATTTGGCGACATTTTAAGATTTATATCTTTTTTTTTTTTGCTTTTGGTTTTATGCCTGGTCGACGTCGGGGTGGTTAGATCCGGTAAGGACTCGGGGGTGAGCAACGGGAAGTAATTCGGCCGTGGTATTTTTTTGACGATATCACCCATACATTCGCCTGGAGTGATTTTGGGGAAGCCATCGAAAACCCAAATCTGAATGACCGGACGGGGATTCGAACCCACGTCCTCCCGGAAGCCACCTCACAGTGTTACCAACAACCCACCACATTGAGTTATGTTTCTTCTTCTTGTTCTCTTTCGACGCCAATGTGATTTGAATCCTGAGAGTATTGGAAAGTAGAATCGGGAAATAATTTCAGCCACGGCTTTTTGAAGCAACTTTTTCGGTGTTCAGCTGGAGAGATTTACGGAAACCATGTCAAACTGAAATTGGATGTCCTACGGGGCTTGAATCCGCGTTCTGCCGAATGCCAGGCAAAATTGTTAACCATAACCCATCTGGTTTGGAAGGTAAGAAGTATCAGGGCTAGGGAGAAACAAAGGAAGGCATGAAAGGTTTCCCACTTCCATTTTTTCAGCCTTAAAACCTGAAACCGCTTATTTACATTGTCGACGGATTTACTGTTATTAATTATTATTATTTATTATTATTATTAAACTTACCTTCTAAAAATGTTATGTTGAAAACAAAATTAAGGTGTTCTTATTCCGAACTACTGAAGTATGTGGAAATAACTACATAATTTATATTTCGTGATTTAGTTCACCATCTGAGTACTTTCACAAATACACTTTCTACTTACGCTTGTCACACACAGTTCGATAACGCTGCAGCGCTAGAACGTGTGACTAAGTCCATTCAAGCTCTGTTATGGTCTTAAAAAACGGAGTAGCCATCAAAATTTCTAAAAAAAAAAAAGCAGTATCATTCCTCTATATCAATCGATTTAATTAATTCAATAGTTTTTATGATTAAAATAGTGATACTCGTGATTATTTTAACTGTAGAACTCCGAACTTAGCCTCTGAGCGTTTGCGAGTCTCTCGCGCACGAGCTCATTTTTTTAGTCTTGGGTAAAGTGCTGGGCATGAGAGGTCTATTTTATCATGAATTTAGTGTATCACCTACCAGTTATGCTGTCCCATGAGGCAGTCGTGTCTAGAACGAAGCATAATCGAAAGGTGAGGGTTCTCGCGAATTATGTCCCCGACTGTACACCAATTGAATGTTAATATTACTTTGTTTTACATTTCACATTTTACACCTTCTTCTTTTCCATGAACTGTACATGGTCCGTTACAAATGAAGCTACCAACAGCTGACTGAGGTCAACGACCAACTCTTTGCGGTGAGCACACACCCTATTGTCAGATTTACCGAAGCGTGTAGTCTACCTGGCGCTCGGTTAGTGGCGTAACCGCACATCTGATTTTCTTTTAACGTCAAAGTTACTTGTGCCACTAAATCACTTACACAACAAGCACATTTTAAAGTCCATATATTCTAACATTTACTTTAATGTCTTCATTGTTCTTTGTACACTCTTGGCAGGTTGAAATCCTACTTACATCTATTCAGATCACTTATATTTTAATGTAACCTTTCTTCCTGCGATAGTTTTTTATTATCGAGACAACAACCAGGGCTACCAATCCCTGAATATAACCAAAAAAGAACTTCCAAACTTAATTTCCACATTTGAATCGAATTTACTTCCAACTAAAGGACTGTTACTTGCTCTATCAGTTAGTACGTACATTACTCTATATCAACTCCATACAACAATTTTTACACACTATCTTTAGTTTTGTGCAGTTTCAAGTCTACTATGTTTCGCAAACCCAGTTTTTTATTTGATTTAGGATATGCAAGTAAATATACACTAGAATGAGGCTTAGAAATTATACGGAAAGGTCCAAAATAAACTTTGAAGAATTTCTTAATCTCCGAATTGATATTACAGGACTTACATTTTGTTTTCACCAAAACTAAATCATTCAAATTGAACTCGGTAGGTTGGATTCTTTTATCATATCTTCTCTTTCTTTCATCCGCCTTCTTTCTCATTCTTTTTCTGACTTGATTTAGAAGCTCTTGTCTATCAAGAGTGGTAGCGACAGAAAATTTAACACTTTCTCTTATAAAATCTGGAGGATCTTTATTGAACATGATGCGGAATGGAGTTTATCCGGTGCTTTCACTCGGAATACTGTTTATCAGATTTTCGAATTCTTTCACATATTCAATCCATCGTGTGTGTTTCTGGCTACAGTACGCCCGAAATAATCTTCCAAGTTCTTTCATTTGTCTTTCACAAGGATTACTGGATGGGTGATAACTCGATATTCGGATATGCTTTATATTATTATCTTTCATGCAAGAAGACCAACTGTTTGACAAAAACTGACTACCATTGTCAGAAAGCAAAGATAGCGGCCGTCCGAGATTCACGAAATAATCTTTTACTAGTTTACACACAAGTGCCTTACCAGTAGCTTTCTTTATCGGGTATAACTTTACAAATTTTGAAAATACATCAAAGCATACAAATAGGTAAGCAAATCCGCCTCTTGATTTAGGTAGCTGCCCGTATAAATCTACTGCGACAAGTTCCAACACTTCGGTGGGCAATATGTTTTGCATCAGATTCTTACTTGTCGTCACCGATACTTTCGTGCGCTGGCACAGGTCACAAAACGCCAAGCGTCGTGCTACTCGCTTCCGCATATTGTCGAATATAACAACTTCTCGTAACTTTTGGTAACATTTTTCAACTCCATAATGACCGTAGCTTGAATGGGTATAATCAATTATTAAATCAACATACTGGTGCGGCCAGCACAATTTCCAATCTTCACTTAATTCTTCCCTTCTACGAAATAAAATTCCTTCATACAAAGTATAGTATTTCTTCAATTTCTCGCGGTTTTTATTACCTAGATTTTGTTTTTCCATCTTAAGACACTCGTCTTCATTTTGTCTTCTTCGCATGTCTTTCATGTAAAGAATTTTAAATATCCTCTCTGAATTTGTTATCTCCTCAGTACTAACAAGTCTCGACAATGCATCGGCCACAGTGTTGTCGCTACCCTTGATGTATCGTATCTCATAATCATATTGCTGCATAAACAATGCCTATCTCGTAAGTCTTCCATGTAACAATTTACACTCTTGGAGAAATGTTAAAGCTTTATGGTCAGTATAAATGATAATGTGATGCCCCCATAAATTATATCTAAATTTTTGGAAGCCCCACACGATACTTAAGCCCTCTTTTTCAGTAATCCCATAGGACCTCTCATGTTTATTTAATAGACGACTTGCAAATGCAACTGACTTGCGCTCTTCTTGGCCATTAACATTTTCTATTTGGAACAGATGAATTCCAAGCTCGTAGTCAGAGCTGTCAGACTCCATGCAAAACGGTAATTTCATATTTGGGTGGTAAAGGATTTCGCTAATTACTAATTCTTGCTTGAGCTTTTCAAAGGCAATTTGACATTCTCTAGTCCATACCCACACTGCATTCTTCTTTCGTAGGGCATTTAAGTGCGGATCATTAAACGATTGGTCTTTCACAAATTTTCTATAAAATCCACACAGTAAATGATTTAAGAAACAATCACTGATTCATCTGGCATAATACAAAATATTAGATCGCCGCCACAACTTTGGCGCACGACCTCTCACTCCCGCTCACGGCCAGAGACACTCCACACCTCTGCACACACTCAAAACCATAGATGTTAACATCACTTATACTACCCTTTTTTACATGCTTAGTATCGTCTGTGATTTTCGTGAGCATAAATACAATTGCTTACAATGTATATTCCTACATTTATTTTAATATTGTAATATATACATCTAAATATATATATTCGGGGCTAGTGGATATGCTATATGGTGCTTCTGTGGTGATCTCGGCTATAGATTCCTCGATCTTCGCCTTAGGACTGAGTCATGTAAGCCTCCCTTGAATAAGTCACATGTGACACTGCACGCGTGAATTTTCTGTGGCATTGTGGGAAAAAGACCTGGGATTTGAACTACAGTTATAGGCAATACAAATAAATTAACACAGTATATTAGTAGCACCTTTTGAGAATCTCGATACTTCAACGCTCTAGTGGTTAATTGTATCTGTAATAAACAGTTTGTATTCTTGGTTACCAAGTTTGTCTACAATAATAACTTCAAGTAGCTGGAAGCATATAAATAGCGAAATGAACCAATGATTTCATACGTATCCGCTAACAAATGCAGCAGGTTGTTAATTGCCAAATGTTTTCAGTGCTCCTGCTTGTATATTAGCGATAGTTTTTTTTGGTAAGATCAGCCAACCAACGTTTCACCTGCCATTTGAATTTTAACAGCAGCCCCACAGAATATCGCTATCTCGAAAGAGCCATATTAGTATTTTGTTCTTTGCCTGCTTATGAAACACCACTTAAACCACAAAGGTGGCAAAACTACGAGTATGTGAAATTGTGTCCAAAATCGTGTTTGGTATTTGGTTTAGAAGGGATATTCAGTGCGCTCATTAATGGTTGGTTTAATATAAGTTTTTTGACGCTATAATACTGTCAACTCAGACTGCGTTGATGACATCTCATGTAACCGACAGCAGTAATTTAGTTATAATTTTTTCGTATGTTTCTAAAATAAGTTAGAGGGTAGTAGCAAAAGAAGAACATGTAAGGGCAAGGAGTCTTAATAGCAAACCACAAAATTTACTATCTTCAAAAATCGGCAATTATTTGTCAACGCACTCACTTAAAACTATCTTTACCCAGAATAGTAATACATTGAAAATATTTATTTTATCATTAATATCTAGTTATTTATATGACAGATGATTAGTATAACGTCTTCCTTTCTTTTAACCCTAGTGTTTGTTCATAATTAGCGTTTTGCTTGAAACCGGAAAATATTATGTTCTGTATGGAGACGCAGTTTCTCTCAAATGTTTTATTTTATTTATTTATTTATTTATCAATCTTGTTCCATGGATCCCTGCTGAGGAAATACCTCTGGGATGTGAAACATGTCACTGTTGATACATATACACATAATATGAGTCATATCATAGTAAATATATACATATTTTACAAATACAAGAAATAATAATAAAAATACATTTTTGCAACTGAGTTTTGCAAACGTCGTAATGAGTACAATTAATTATTTTCTTCAAATTCTTGAATGGAGTAGAAGGAGTTGCCAATAAGATAATCTCTAAGTTTTTGTTTGAATACATCTTTATTATCTGAAAGCTGTTTTATACGATTAGGTAGTTTATTAAACAGATGTATCCCAGAATAATTAACTCCTCTTTGTACTAATGACAGAGATGTTTGTGTTTTATGCAAGTTATTTCTGTTTCTTGTATTGAAACTGTGTACCTGTGAATTAGGTGTAAACAGGTTAAAATTTTCTATGACAAAGCTCATGAGAGAATATATATACTGAGAATACATTGTAAGAATATTGAGTTTCTTAAAGAGTTGTCTGCAAGAAGTTCTTGGTTTTACCCTACACAGAAACCTAATAGCTCTTTTCTGTGCTATGAAAACTTTTTTACTTTGTGAAGAGTTTCCCCAAAAAATTATGCCATATGACATTACTGAATGAAAATATGAGTAGTACACCTGTTTCATTAATTCTAGATCTGCTGTTAGAGAAAGTGTTCGTATTGCAAAGGTGGCACTACTTAACTTTGCCAGTAGTGTAGTGATATGATCATGCCAACAGAGTTTCTGATCTATTTTAATACCAAGAAATTTTATACTCTCTGTTTCTAAGATTGTGTTGTTTTTATAGTTTATACATATAAAACATATTAAAAACTAAAATAAAGCGAATTTAATACCTGCACAACGCTTTTATAAACGAAATAAAATCCATATTTTCGTTTGTATAAAGAATATGTTAAAATATATCACTTTTATGTGAGGTGGGTGAGTCTCAGTTTTGGACACTTGCCTGAGTATATCACCTTCAGCGTATAGGACTATCTAAGCAGATGTGGTTGAATATGTTTAGTGAGGAAATAATGCGATGAGCGATTCAGATCGTTCGGAAACATATGAGCATGTTAGTACATGCCTTCATCATCTTCATCATCGTCTCCAATAGATTCGTTCTGGCCTCGCATTCGGGAGGACGGCGGTTCGAATCCTTGTCCGGGCATCTAGATTTGGGTTTTCCATGGTTTCCCCAATCACTCCAGGCAAATGCCTGGATGCGTCCTTAAAAAGGCCATGGCCGAATTCCTTCCCATTCCTTGCCCCCATCCTTTCCCGTCTCTAAAGACCTCGCTGTTGAGAGACGTAAAGCAATTAAAAAAAAAACATCCAATAGATTCAATATTCTGAACTATTTTCTTTAAGCTTCCCCAATTTGTCCTGCCCAGCTTAACTTACTATAAACTAACAATACCAGATATTTACATTTATGGCTTCAAAGATCATAACTCCCTGCAATGTGGTTTATTTTTCTAAGAGTGTACTTAATAAACTGATTATTTTTTGCCATTAATATTCACTCAAAGCATGCAGACTCAAGCGGACATACTGCCTCAATTCCAATGTGGCTATACAGTATACAATCCTCTCCTGATATTTTCTTTTTATCCACAATTATGTCTTCTGTATAAACGTAAACTCTAACTCTGTTTCAATCATTAATCATATATATATATATAAATAGATGTGTGTTTCCCTATATTTCACTTTTCAGCCACCACTACATAGCACAGATAACTGGTGTTTGTGTGTGGTAGTAGCATAGAATAACCAATCGTGCACAACGTTGGCCGAATGTCGACAGCCGTGGAAGTGTGGGAGATATGGTGGTTGAAAATGGTCGTTCAAGGATATTTTCGTATTTCTACCAAAGACGTGTGTCAACATATTTCACTTTGCTGCCTCAACTACACAGCGCAGACCACTAGTGATTGTGTTTGGCGGTGGCCTCGAGTCTCCCATCGTGTACTATGGTGGTTAGATGTCAGTAGCTACAGGGGTGTGGGAAATATCGTGATTGAAAGTGGTCGACCTGGGGCACTTTAATGTTTTGACCAAAGACGTATGTGTCCCTGTGTTTCGCTTTTCAGCTAAAACTATCTACCGCAGATCGCTGGTGTTTGTGTGTGGTAGTAGCATAGAGCCACCGATCGTGCACAACGTTGGCCAAATGTCGATAGCTGTGAGAGTGTCGGAGATTTGCTGGTCTAAAGTGGTCGGTCAAGGATATTTTTGTATTTCAACTAAAGACATGTGTATCAGTATATTTCACTTTGCTGCCACAGTATATAGCGCAGACCACTGGTGTTTGTGTGTGGTAGTACAACGTGCACTATGGTGGTTAGATGTCGGTAACTATGGGGGTGTGGGAGATATGGTGATTGAAAGTGGTCGACGTAGAACATTTTCCTATTTCTACCGAAGACGTGTGTGTTCCTTCCTATATTTCACCTTGCAGCCAGAACTACAGTCCAAAGACCACGGGCGTGTGAGTGTGGCAGTAGCCTGGAGTCTTCCATCGTGCACTATGGTGATTGCATGTCGGTGGCTGTGGGAGTGTGGTAGATATGGTGCTTGAAATTGGTCGACCTTATATAAAAATAGACATTTGTTCCCTATATTTCACTCTGCAGCCAAAACTACTTAGCGCAGTCCACTGATGTTTCTGTTTGGTAGTAGCCTCGAGTCTCCCAACGTACACCATGGTGATGTAATTTCGGTAGCTGTGAGAGTGTGGGAGATATGGTAGTTGAAATTGGTCGACAGAGGGCATTTTCAAATTTCGAACAAAGGCTTGTATGATTCCTCAGACTTGCGGGTATTACGGCAACGTGATGATATTGTGGTTCTCCCAGCTGACAAGGGGTGTGCAACCGTAGTAATGAAAGCATTGGACTACCACAATAAGATTACGAACTTGCTGGCAGACAAGACGTACGAACCATTAAGCAGAAACCCACTACAGAAGATTAGGACAGAGGTGGCCCAAAGAGTTAACACCTCCAAAGCGATTGAGCAGGAGGACAAGAAAAACCTAAAAAGAAACAATTGCATGATGCCTAGGTTCTATGGATTGCCCAAAGTGCACAAAAAAGAGGTTCCCTTACGTCCGATTGTGAGCGCGGTCAACTCACCTATTCATCCACTTGCGCGGTATGTTGCTAATAAACTGAAACATCTCACGGAAGATATCAGATCAGCTGCAAAGAACTCAGCTCACTTTATACAAATTATTGATGATCTGACGCTAGAGAAGACTGATGTCATGGTGAGTTTCGATATTGTCTCATTATTCACTAATGTGCCGGTAGACGAAGCTGTTGCTGTAATACGTGCTAAACTTCTTGCACAAGGAAAGTCTACTGAGTGGGCTGACCTGACAGAGTTCTGCCTAAGTCAACTGTGTTCCAGTACGGTGGTCAACTTTATGCTCAAGTTGAAGGAGCGGCAATGGGCTCGCCACTTTCACCTGTAGCCGCCAACATTTTTATGGAATCATTCGAGATGAAGGTGTTTAACAACTCGCGCCTAAAACCTACAAAGTGGATCCGTTACGTTGATGACACCTTTGTCATCTGGCCTCACGGTAAGGAGATTTTGCAAGAGTTCTTAAACCACCTGAATAGTGCCCACCCAAGAATTCAGTTCACTATGGTTGTGGAAGAAAATGGACAACTGCCATTTCTCGATGTCCTTGTTCACAAGCGAGGCGATGGGAGTTTGGGTCACACTGTGTATCGCAAGGCGACCCACACTAATAGGCATATGCACGCCATGTCGCACCATCATCCGGCAACGAAGAGAGGCGTATTGACATCACTCAACTTAAGAGCTAAGACAGTATGAGACTCGGAAAGTCTGAATGAAGAAATGGAGACACTTACAAAAATATTCCAAGCCAACGGCTATAGTGAATCTGACATCAGGAGGGTTTTAAGACCCAAAAAACCTATGGGAGACGTCAACTTATCCCATGATATTAATGTGCCAACAAAATTCGCCTGTCTCCCATACATACAGGGTATCACAGACCGGATTGGGAAACTGTTAAAGCGGGTGGAGGTGCGAATAGTATATAAGACTAACTGCAAACTTGGTCAGTCACTGACAAAGGTAAAAGACAAATTATACCCACACCAGCTTATGGGTGTTTACGAAATCCCCTGCAGTTGTGGCAGTGTTTATATCGGCGAGACAGGTCGCACTGTGGCGGAGAGACTTAAAGAACATATCCGCCACTACAAATATAACAACAGCGACAAATCCGCCGTAGTCCGCCATGCTATTAATACCGGGCATGAAGTAAAATTTCAAGAAACGAGGCTACTGTGGAGAGAAGACCAGTGGTGGCCCCGACGGGTGAAAGAGGCAGCAGAAATTTTAAAAAATACCAACAACATCAACGAAGATAGCGGCCTTTTACTCTGCGATGCTTGGCGCTCGTTGCTATATCAACATAAACAGTATCTCTGACGAAGGCTGGAGGATACCAGCTGAAAGCTTAGGTAATGAAATAAACAACGCGGCATAACCCGAAAGTCAATTAATCATAAAGACTTGTATGTCCAATATTTCACTTTGCAGCTATAAATACCCTACACAGGACACTGATGTTTGTGTGTGGTATTAGCCTCGAGTCTCCCATCGTGCACTCTGGTGGTTACATGTCGGTAGCTGTCAATCAAAATTCTTTACAATCACGAACGAAGTCGTGGGTACCAGCTAGTTGGATTAATAAACAGCAATGTTATTATACATTACCATTTGGCAATCTTATCCTCACTTCCACCTTCCTTGATACTGCATTCCCAATCTTGATTCTTTGGTTACTACGTCGTAAAATCTCCTCCACCCAGTAAGCGAGACCCTGATTTACGCCAATGGTCTTATTCACAGTTTTTCTATAACTAACTGTGTTAAATGCTTTGAATGGCTTTTAAACTTGTTACCACTCAAGTTAAAGCAATCTGACAACAGGCTTTACTCCTATTTGTCCCTCTTCCCGTTTCAGCTGGTACTCCTGTAGTATATTTCCAGATCTCTATAAAACTCAAGTCTTCACAATCAACTCAAATAACTGTTCAAGCCGTATTACAATGTAAAACAAGTGTGGTAATATTATCTATTTTCGCCAAATTATTTTTTAAACCCCACAACTCTCAAAAATATCCTGAGTTACAATTTTTTAATTTCCTATTTTGATTATCACTGCATGAAAAGATCCATCCCAGTTAGTTCTCCAAGTATTCCTCTGTGACATTGCACAACAGTATTGGCAACTTCTTCCCAATCCTTATCGAGTCTGAATGCCCTTCTTCTGTTCTAGTTCTCTAACATAGTCACAGAAATTTCTAGTTGCGTCATTCAATGTTCCCTCACGAACGCATTCTTAGATCACCCGCTTCTGATATTACTTACCTGTCCAGCTCAGGGGCGTAGCTACTATGGGGCTAGGCGGTGCAGTGCACCGGGGCCCTAACGCTCAGGGGGCCCCCAAGCATACCTCAAGGGGCCCCTAAGCGCACCTCTAGGGGCTCTCAAGCGCAGTTTAGAGGGCCCACGAGCCTTCACGGCAAACTGGCGACCTTTTTTTTTTTTAGCTCTATCGTCGTCTAAGGGGCCCCTGAGAACACAGGAGCCCCTCGCTAAGGACCCTCGCTGCTCAAGGGGGGCCCCAACCACTGCTCAGGGGCCCCTAAAGAACAATTCAAGGGCCCCCATCCTCAGTTCAGGGGACCCCTACCAGCACACAAAGCAAAAGAAAGGTCGCCCGTCTGGCCTGAGGGCCCAAAATAAATTTTTGCACCAGGGCCCTTGTTGACCTAGCTACGCCACTGGTCCAGCTGTTCCCTATTGCCCCTCTGTTTTTGTATTCTATAACCTCTTCAGCCTCCTTTCAACCATATTGCAACAAGTGGGTTCCGTGTTCCTTCTTTCTGTTTCCAGAAAAAAGTTTCCTTCCCCATTCTTACTATTTCTTCAAAGTCTCCACTTCCACCCTACTGCATTAGTGTCTGTCTTCCACATGCCAAATCATTCCTTAAAACACATCCTCAATTCTGGATTCGTCTGTGTTAAGATTATACTTATATCGTCCTTGTTCCTTGTTTACAGATTTAATGAGGCCCCTTATGTCCATAACAAGAAACAAAAAATAGATCCCAAAATTTAGTTTGGTCAAAACTTAGGATGAAGCGAATAAATAGTTAATAAACTTCATTAGTAACCGGTTGATACCTAACTTTTGAATGATTGCTGGATTTATATATTAAAAGCTCCTTATATTTAAAAAAAAAAGAAAAAAAAAAGATCTGTAACGTGGTGATCTACAGAACTTTCTATGATGGTGAAACTGGAATTAAGTAAATATACATTTATAGTTTTTAATCTCTATATTTATAGTACTAAGAGCTTGATATTTGATCAAATCCATGTATTTAGTTTTTGAAGCAATTTCGTTTAAATCTTCGTAAATTTATAGCTTAAAACTATGTAAGGAAACAAGGTTTCCCAACATGTAAGTATATTTATTTTCAATTTGTTTCTTAATCCAATGTTATTTTTAGTTCTAATGTATTAGAAGTATGAAGCAGACAATGTATGTACGAGGGTAATTCGGAAAGTAACCTCCGTTCTGGCGTGACGCTAGTAGTCGCCATATTCACATCTGCGTGTTCTCCGATTCAGTAAGGGGGCGTCCAGAAATTACGTGAGGTGAAATAGGAGTGGGGGGGGGGGGGGTCCAGCGAAATCTCATCAAGGGGGAGGGGGAGTCAACGGAACTCTCAAGTGAGATAAAACAAGGGTCTACAAATCACGCGATTAGAGTTTGTTTTTTTTTTTTTTTTTTTTTTTTTAATTGGTCTCAAAATGTTGGGAGGGCGATCTCTAGGGGGAAGTTTCACGGGACCAGATCTCACCAGAGGGGGGCCGAAAATCCGGAAAAACACCTCACGTAATTTATGGATGCTCCCTAAGCATCCAGCTGTGATAGTACGAACCTCGTTCTTTTGCGGATTGTCTTGTTATAATCCTAAAACATGAGCGCTGCAATAGAAAATCATGCGAAGTGTATGCTGTAATAAGATTTATTTTGGCGCAAACCATTTCAGCAGCAGACATTCGTCGTCAATTGTGTACTGTATATGGTCCGAACGTTATGAGTGAAGGTGTTGTGCGGCAATGGGTCGATTTTTTAGTAGTGGTAGAAAAAACACTCATGAAGAAGAGAGGAGTGGTAGACCTTCTGTTGTGAGTAATGATCTTGTCAAGAAAGTTGACGAAAAAGTTCGTGAAAAATCGAGGATTCACAATCTCTGAACTTTCTGAACAATCCACGCAAATTTCTCGTATGGTTCTGTACGAGGTTGTCATCGATAAATTAGGTTACCGGAAGTTCTGTGCTAGGGGGTACCGAAATTGCTTACAGAGGTCCACAAAACCAAACGAATTGGATTTGCATTAAACTTCCTTTCACGCTACGACGCGGAAGGAGAATATTTTTTGAAGAGGATTTTGACTGGTGACGAAACGTGGGTGGCGTACGTAAACGCCGAAACGAAACAACAGTCGATGGCCTGGGGCCATAACAATTCTCCATGCAAGCCGAAGAAAGCCCGCCAAACGTTTTCAACGAGGAAGGTTATGACTACAGTTTTCTGGGATGCCGAGGGAGTTTTGCTCGTTGAATTTATGGAACGTGGCACCACAATCACTTCAGATGTCTACTGTGAAACTTTGAAGAAATTTAAGTGAGGCATTCAAAACAAACGTCGCGGTAAGCTGTCATTCGGTGTCACCACAGTGCCCGTAAGACTCAAGAGCTTCTTAAGCAATTCAAATGGGAAGTTTTCGATCATCCCCCTTACAGCCGCGACTTGGCGCCTAGCGATTTTCATCTCTTCACTCACATGAAGAAGTGGCTTGCGTGGCAACACTTCGATGACGACGACGAACTTCTAAATGCTGTGAAAGATTAACTACGTGCCCAGGCGGCTAAATTTTATGAAGAAGGAATTTGTAAATTTGACAAATGCTTAAATTTAAATAGTGACTATGTTGAAAAATAGTAAAAAACTGTAGTTTTAAGATGTATATAATAAAATATTTTTTACTATCCAAGTTTTTTATTTATAGCCAAACGGAGTTTACTTTCCGAATTACCCTCGTATTTAAGAGAGTGTTCTAGCTTCTCTGACCATGTATGTTAGTGAAGTAGAGTATCTTTGTTTGTTTGGTTGTTATCAGGATGAATATATGGCGGAGAAAGCAAAAGAAGTATCTCGCTTTATTTGCTGTTAGCAGTAAATTGTAAATTATTGTAAAATGTTTAATGTACAATAATTGTGTGAGAAACGTAAGTGATGTAAAATTGTGAACTGTCAAATGTTTGTGTTAGTAAAAGAAAGAAAACAGGAAAGTATTTTCAGTTGAAGATCGGTAATAAATTATCTAGTGAATCATATGTTGTGTATTTTGTTCGAAAGCGAATTTTCCTTTGCTCTCACTTCCCTTCGAATTAGATGAAATATGGCAAATACTACTCCAATTAAGAAGAGGATTGAAGCTACATATATTCTCAACGAACTAAGTACGAAACTAAGAGAGGGGTAAAATAAAATAAAAAAGCAAATAACCTTTCAAATAACTACGACATGGAATTAATTAATTAGTTCTGTAATTAAAGAACCTTACAGCTTTTGGATCAGAAGACGACATCAAGGTAGATTCAAGAAAAAAACAATTCGAATTAATCTAGTCGAAGACAAAGTGCAGTAAGTACCAATAAAGACAGAAATTTTACTGAAGTCAACGACAAAAGCTTTATTAAAGTGAACGAGACGAGTGAGCTGTAACAGCGAATTTTAACAATATAATTAAGTAATGTGTAAACTAGAACCAAAAGTGAATAATCAAATAAATTATAAAGTACTGTTGGTTGTTTTGTGTCACTGAAGTAAAGGTGCTAAATATTAAGAAGGATTTTTTTTAACTGTAAATAGAAGTTATAAGATTGCTTGATGTTATTTTTAATACCGTTTTGAAATGTTGATTCACAAAAGAGTAATCTAACAGTGTAATGAAAATGTACAACTTTGATCGTTGAATGTGTGTACGAAGATTTTAGTGGATTTTATGTTACATTTCTTGTGTTTACAAATAATATGCTTTTTTGATGGTGTTTCTGCAATTTCTATACGGCGTTGTGATTTCGCCACTGCGTTGCCTGCTGTGTTAGGTTTTGTGGTGGTTGTGTTGAATTTTGGTTTTATTATTGTTATTATTATTATTGCGTGAAAGTGAAGTGTATAAGTGGGACGAAATTCTTTAAAAAAAAATACATTAGAGGGTAGAGTTTTTTAATTAACCAAGGATCATGCCAGTACCGAGAGGGACGATCTAATTGAAAAAAGGGGTCCAGAACATGTAAACAGTGGCACAGATTCGGTTTATGAGTGCCATGACCGATCAAATTATGAAGGGGGTAACCCGGGGCGCACATTGAGCTGCGTGGCGCAGTAGGGGCAGCGCAGAGCAGGGCAGGGCAGCACAGACTGGCAGTTAGGCCTCGTATCCACTTCAGCACGCTCAGGCGAATGAGCCGCTCAGTGAAGCGAGCGGCTCAAGTGTGGACGCCTGAGCACGCTCGCAACGAACGACAGCGAGCGCGCTCGGGGCGAGCCGATCGGTTGTGGGTATTTTGTCATGCTCAAAGGCGAGCCAGTGTTTGTTCGGCGCTCAGTGTGGACGGTATTTGACGGTTTCTACAATGAGCGCGAGCACGTGGGACAATGAAACTTGCTTAGCTCTAACTGATGAGTATGAATCAAAGAGGGTGTTATGGGATAGCTCCAGTATTATAATCGAGCTAAAAAATAAGGTGCATGGCGTGAAATCAGCGAGATATTAAACTCTAGCATTAATGATGTAAAGAAAAAAATAACAAGCCAGCTAACGTCATCCAGGCGAGAACCATCAAAACAGAAGAGAACTTCTATAACGGGAAGTGGTAAGTCTTTTTTAATACTAGTACCTGGGTGACCGATCTTCGCTCGGCATCTTTCGATTTCTATTTAATATCCAAGATTTCGAGTAAAGTTTGATTAAAGTAAAAGGCTTGAAGACTTCCTAGGCGTTTTGAGGTGCACAGTTAACCAAAGAGAAACTTCACTAACATCATTAGGCTTACTGGTACCTGAACCTTCTACGTAATGAGGTTAGAGCCGTTTTCGAGAAACCAAATACAAAAATTGCAATTTTTTTTTTTTTAATCGTGTTAAAAACTTGAATAGCAAAACGTTATCTACATATGAAATTTCATCCCAACCGTTAGATCCATTTGCGAGACCGCCTCATAAATTGCTTTCAAAGAAAAATGCTATTATTATGTTAAACAGAAATCTTAATGCCTGTCAGGGATTGATTAACGCTGCGAGAATTGTGTTAATTCAGAGCATTCTACGAAAACCCTTGATGATGGATTCTTATGTACCTCGACGAGAAAAATTTAAAGTACAAAATATTTTTAAATTTATATATCTCGCTTAGTTCTCGAGATATCATATCGCAAAATTGACGTGGTTGGTTGAAATGCGACCTGGACCAAAAGATAAATTTCGTCACAGCCAAGTTTGATGATGAATTCAGATGAAACTCGTCGAGAAAAATCGAAAATAAATTATTTATTTTTCTGATACCTCAAGTGAAGAGGTTAGGATTAGATCCGACCTGGACCAGAAAAAGAATCCACCAAAAGCACTATGCCGATACGGTGGAAATGTACTTTTAATGTTTTATTTTGTTCCAAATGGTTGTTGTTAGGTTGAAATACAGCATGGACCAGAAGAAACGTCGCCAAAAGCACAAGGAACTATACCTATAACTGATTTTTGACATGCTATATCTCGTAAACCAAGCGAGATATCAAGAACATTTATTCTTTATTTTCGATATGTTTCGTCGCGTTCTATAAGAATTCATCATCAGATTGTGACGTCACGGTAATGATAGAACATCATCAGTGCTAAATCAATTCACTCCGCTAAAACTATGCTCATACCTCGCGTGGTAGTATTTAATGACAAACTAACAACCACTTTTTACGGTCAAAAAGTAAACGGTGATTAGTTTATAACTGGTACCGGTAATATTATTTTCAAAGAAGTTTATCACCTCTGACAAAACCAATCATAAATTTTTAATTATCTTCCTTTTTAAATGTTTTACAATTAAACTTGCAATATTACTATTTCCACGCCTCAGCCAGTATACAAGAACTGTTCGCTTAAATATTCTTTGAAATCAGAGAGAATCTATTTGTAGGCTTTCTGGTACTTGAATTGTCTACGAGATGGCGCTAGTGCCGTTTTCGAGATATCAAGTGAAAAAATTGTTTGTATTTTGCAAACTCGCTTTTTTGTAAGGAAGACAACTATTTAGGTAATCTTAAAAGTCAAAACATTATCTAAATATCAAATTTCATCCAAATCGTCATAGCCGTTTCCGAGATCCGAAATATATATATGTATACAAGAATTGCTCGTTTAAAGATATAAGATTTCTCACAGCTGAACGGATTTTGATTGAATTTGGTGTTAGGATCTGAATTTCGTAAGTGCCTAAAATCATATTGATTTTGTGCCAGGCAATATAATTGTTTTACCAATTTTATTAAAAACTTGAAATCAATGCCATAATTAAAAAAAAAGAACATAATAATAACCTTTAAATCTATATTTGTAAACACAAAATTAAAAATAGGTACCAGCATTCATATAATTTTGGAGTGACTCAATAGTGCCATCACAGACTACCCGTACTAAACGGATGATGCTTTGTTTATATACTTTGAATATATACTGCAGGCTTGTGTAGGGATTTCCTGAGGCTAGGAATCTTAAAGTTAGGCTATTATAAATTTTATCTTCTGGTGGGATCGCCTCACGCATAGGCGTATCGGGCATTTTAATATGAGGTCCAACTAATGACAGCAAATGTTCGAAATCGATCTCGTAAAGTTTTGAAATAGCTCATTGTCTTCTTCTAAAGTCAATACGCGAATTAAATTATTAAAATAATTTATTCGCTGACAATGACTTTCTCTAATCCATCAACTTGGTAATTTTCTTCTCTGTTTTGACATCGTATGGATAATAATAAAGGCCGCAGCTACGCGTGACGACACGTCAATAGCCGAGCGTTTTCTGAGCACTGAAACCGGGCTCGTTCGACCAAAATTTCCTTTTCCTTGAGCACGCTCGAACGAGCGCGCTCAAATGAATGAGCGGCTCATTCGCCTGAGTGTGCGCAAGTGGATACGAGGCTTTACTCGCGCATATTAGAGCGCAGTTTCGTGCAGCAGTTTACAAAGCATTGTGTTGTGCGAAAAAACCGACAATAAAGCGTAACCAAAAACATGTCGATGCAAAAACTCGATTTTTGATTTCTGAATCAGATTGGGATGCCGAGCTTGGAAAATTGTTATTACTTTAACAGAAGCTGAGTTAGATAAAACTATGCAAAAGTGAGTATTTGAAAAGAAGAAACTCTCATCTGGCTTTTGCAGTGACGAGAGAATTCTCAAAAGATAATTTCCGGATGACTCGAGCGGAGATTCACGGCATAATGTAACCTGTTATTTTCTCGAGAAAGCTCAAATATCTATTAGAACTGAAGAAAATCTCGCTGTATTTTCGTAGTTATTTATTTAATTATTTAGCGTTTGACGGTACATGACATTTATAAGAATGTTTCTCTCTTTTATTTCATATTATATTTTTAAGAAAACTATATAACAGAACTTGAAACTAAAAAAGCAGTGTCAACAAATTAAGTGTTTTTCGGGGACACTATTGAATGATGTAATGTCGCGTGGTAATGGCCGAGCGAAGAATTACCTTCGACTTACCCCTGCGTGCACGTAGGTTCGTCCAGCCTGCTCGCCGTCAACTTCTGGTTCTTCCCGTTGGCGTCTGCAAGTACGGGCTGGAAAGCACTAAAATAATCACTCTAACTACTGACGTGAGGAATTGTTGTAAATAACTTCCGAGATGTTATGAACAGGCATTTATTCTTGAATTCTTCGGAGAGATAAGTGGATTGATACAGTTGAATGGTACATCTTAATATGCATACAAGTGAAATGTGTTTCCTTACTATAGCCGAATGGCTGAATAAAATAGCGGGAGGGTTGGTACAAGCCTCGCCTCGTGAGCATACGAAGGGTGGAGTTGGTGGTGTAATTTCTAACACTGCCTAAGTCATTGGCTTCATAAAAATTGGCAAGTTTACGGTGTGATATTCAAAATGAAACTGCGCAGAGGACGGGTACAGAACGCGTCACTCTACTGTCGCTCCAGGGTGGGGTGACTGTCTCCCATTGGCCAGTTCACATCACGCGCTGTGGATGCAAAGTTTAATTGGCCAGTTGGAGGCGTCTTTCTAGAAGGTACCAGAACATTTCGAACCTTGTTTCTCACAGTCAAAACTGCTTGCCTCTGTGGCCTTGCAGGAAGGCTTCAGATTCTGAAACGCGCTCTCATGTTCCACGTCCGCCCAGGCTTGTAGCTCACCGAGACTGGCTTACACTCACTAGAATATTAACTACGAAATTATTGAAATATGCTACAGTAGTACAAATAATAAGAAAACAAATAATGTGATAATAGCCTATATACAGGGTGAGTCAAAAGTCGCAGTACACCCTTTTATTTCAAAAACTCTGCAGGAATTGGGAAACCTGAATATTCCAGTAAGGTATTGGTGAGGTGGTCTATCTTTTACGGTATGTACCGAACATGGGCGCCATCTTGAAATCGGCCATCTTGAATCTAAGTCAATTTTTTTAAATGGAAAGGGGGTAGTGTGACACATCAAATAACATCAGAATTTTCTCACAAGTTCATTCCTGTAAACAGATTTGAAATAGCAGTTGCGGTTCAAAAGTTACATAGCTTTTTTGTTGCAGATAACTGAAGATGGCTTTGACCAAGGAGGAGAGAATTGAAATCATTTTGATGTCTGGAGAACGAAGTTTCCGTGTCATAGCTGCAGATTTTAACAACCGGCACGCTGTAAGACCTCCATTTTCACACAACACTGTCAGGTGCTTAATTTCCAAATTCCGAGAAACTGGGACTGTGGCTGACAAGGCACGGAGTGGCCGTCCAAAAAGTGCTACTGACGAGACAACCTCAACAATGGTTTTGGCGTCCTTCGTGAAGAGCCCACAACGCAGCACACGCCGTTTGTCAGCAGAATGTGGAATCAGCCAGTCATCGAACATACGAATCCTTCATGCCCATCGATGGCATCCATTAAAGATTCAGTTACTCCAGCACCTAGCAGAGGATGACCCAGACAGTTTTGCACGTGGGCCTTAGAGGATCCCTCTTTTGCACAAAGCACCTTGTTCAGTGATGAGGCAAACTTTTATGTCAGTGGTGAAGTTAACCGTCACAACCACGGTTGTTAAAATCTGCAGCTATGACACGGAAACTTCGTTCTCCAGGCATCAAAATGATTTCAATTCTCTCCTCCTTGGTCAAAGCCATCTTCAGTTATCTGCAACAAAAAAGCTACATAACTTTTGAACCGCAACTGCTATTTCAAATCTGTTTACAGGAATGAACTTGTGAGAAATTTCTGATGTTATTTGATGTGTCACACTACCCCCTTTCCATTTAAAAAAAATGACTTAGATTCAAGATGGCCGATTCCAAGATGGCGCCCATGTTCGCTACATACCGTAAAAGATAGACCACCTCACCAATACCTTACTGGAATATTCAGGTTTCCCAATTCCTGCAGAGTTTTTGAAATAAAAGGGTGTACTGCGACTTTTGACTCACCCTGTATATCAATCTTTTTCGAAGTTTTATTAAAAATGAATTCAAAAAAAGAAAAGTGAAAATTGTAAGTGGACAGTTGTATGATAAATAAATGCTGAATTTACTCCTCACTTGTTGGGCTCATTGTCCAAATCTCTCGTTTAAATTTAATTTTTATGACATATTGTGATTCGCAGGTTGGTTACGCACCAGATTAATCAATTTTTCTTATTCCATAGTTGAAAATGATTATAAGTAAAGCAAGATTATAAATAACGCAAGAAGTGTTACGGCAAAACCCGGTACGAGTGAGCTGCGTGGCACAGTTTCTGTGTCGTGATCACAACGTCGCGCAGGCCACGTGCGGCGCAGTACTGCGCTGCCCTGCTCTGCGTGTCAATACGCGCTGTTCCGCCCCAAAACATAGAGACACGGAAACTGTGCTGCGCTGCGCTGCGTCGACTGCGCGTCAATGTGCGCCCGGCCTAAAACTGGTACTTTTCATGATGTTTTAATGACCAGTTTCACCGAAAGATTCTCGCAAATAAGAGAATAGTTCTATAGAAAAAATGCTGGAAATGTTCATGAAAGAACTGAAACAAGATCAGCAAAAATTTGAAATAAAAATCAAACGAGACATTCAAGAAATGATTGTATAAGAGGTGAAAGGAGAATTATAATAATTGCTACAGAAGTTAGAAGAGGTGGATCAAAGTATGAAATATACAAGAAATGCGGTAGAGTAGGGAATATAAGATCAAGAAAATAATTCCGAATCCACAACAAGGGAGCAAAATTCCGAAGGAACATCAAGAAATTAATCTGCACAGACCTGCGGCGAGTTATTAAGATTCGGCCGAAACGGAGTCGAATGAGTGGCCCGACAATGATTCAAGCCGGCAACAATGCGGTACAGTCCCTGCATACGAAAAAGTCTGAGATAATACCATTTTTGTTATTAAAAGTCTATGGAGATTCATGGCCAGGATACTGGCTGCAGGAATGTAAAATTGATTATGTATAACTAATAATGAAGAACGAAGTTTTGGAATGGGATGTATGGGACAGATGACTACGGAAGAAAATACAAGAAATGTCTAAAAGTGTTTTTGAGAAGTTACTGGTCCCATGGAAGACAGTGGTGAGTCAAACAAGAGTTCCGGAGTAGCGTGTATTTTAAATATGAAAAGATAAATTGCCAGAAATCGTGGAAGAATAAGAGGCAAACTATAAAATTTGTGTTACCTGAAAACGAAGATAAAAATTATAACTTGGAAGTAGAAGAAGTGGATGAAGAATCAGGAGATAGAGAGTATTATGAAGACTCAGAAGAAAGGGAAAAAAGCTAAGAAGAGAACAGCAGTGAAGACGAGAAGAAATACCATGATTTTTCGGGAAACAGAATGGCGAATAAGCAGAACGGTGAAGAATACAGTTATGTGAAATGTTTCCTGATAAAGAACGAAAGATTTGGAGAAGAAAGGGCTCGATATGGATGATGGGGGTCAAAACATTGTAACATACGAAAGGAAGAAGGCTGGAGAGAGTGTAAGAAAGATGAAGCAACGAGAGGGAAAGTGAAAATGAAGAGACTAAGTACCCGAGAACTAAAAGAAAAGAGCGGAGGCGCCAGGGCTGCATTTAAGTATAGACTGTAGCTTAGGGGCCTGCACCACAAAGAGCGGCCCGTACCACAAAGAGGGGGCCCGCACTACAACCCAGGGTCCCCGCCTGCCCCAGTAGTAGAGCTAAAAAACAAAAAGTCCATAAATTTTCTGGGCCGAATTTCAAATGTAAAAAATTAACATCCACAGCCGGTGGCAGCACCCACTCGGACGGGGGCCCGCACCACAGCTATAGCCTAGGGTCCCACAAAGTAGACTTGTGCATTATAGTTCGCGAAGAAGAGCGCTCAGTTTAGTTCGCAGCTCCCTCGCGAACTAGTTCGCTCTTTTAGTTCGTTAGTTCGCGTCTCGAATTCAGAGAAACAGATCGTTCGCTCGCCATGCTACCACTACTGCACGCGCTATTGTGTTTGTTATGTCAGTTTTATTAGGATATAAGCATTTTTTGTCGTTTCTAAATGGAATTTAATATGACCTTCTTAACAAAAGTTATTGCTTAATAATAGCCCTTTCAAATGACATTAGCATGATCAGTTGCCACCGATAAACCAAAGTGCTCATTGTCCTTTGCACAAATGGGTAAACTGAATAATTGTGCTGTTTTTACTATTTACTTTACATGCATTCGTAGATTATTAATTTTTTTAATGGATTTATTTATTAGTTCATGGAAGAAACATTACTTATAAAAGGCGCTAATGACCCCGCCGTCGACGCGCCCTAACAACACAACATTACTTATAAAATATTATAAATGCGTTTTATTTTGATGAATTAAAATACCCGTTTATAAGTAATCTGCTTTTTTTATATAAATATAGTTTTGGAAATTCTGAACAAAATATAATTCTACTATTGGCTACAAGTTAAGTACTATATGACAGAAACAATATTACCTATATTATTAAGAAAAGTAACAGTAATACTTGCAATGTGATACCTAACAATTAGACATATAAAAATGACAGTGACCCTTGAATGAGAAAGTGGTAACAATAACAAAAGTCATTGGGTTATTTTTTTTATTAGTGTAGGGGAGGATAATCCAACACACATTCACAATATTTTGGCGGCGAATGAAACTGATGAAGACACAAAAGTTAAAATATTTTTGAATTTTGCAAGTCATTTCTTTACATAACTTTCACAAATCTGTTAACCAACAGACTGAGATAAGTATTATATTATGTCAGC